>SIXB01001507.1:0-39547 GCA_007018985.1 Anopheles bwambae
TTTCTACTTGAAAACTCCTGTCGAAATCACTGTTTCCCATGGCAACGGAAAATCGAGCAGAGTTCGGCGAATCTTATTCGTGCAATTTTTGCCATTCACCGCAGGCTGGATGGCACGAAACTCTGCTTGTAATCTTTTGACAGGTGCGAAGAAAACAGCAGTGGCGGATCTAACGGTAGGCGGACTAGGCGCTCGCCTGGGGCCTCGCCGATTTAGGGGCCCCGTAGATCAGCATTCTATAGAATGCCGTATGGACAGAGTACTAGCGACAAGGGCCCCGGAAATATGGACGTTGGGGCCCCGAGGCTGGCGAATTCAAATTTTACGACAGGCATCTATCTGTCAAACCCTGTTTGAAGGATAAATTCCAAAATCGATTGACAGTATTTTCCTCCGTCTAATAAGGCCTTTATACCCACTTTGCAGAAAAACCGGTATTTCTGGTCACTCTGTTGCGTACATTGAACCGTGGATCGGATCCGTTCCTGCATCCAGCCGGCACGTACGGTTCCGACCATCGCTACCCGCACTCGAGCGCGAGCGAGTGAGAAAGAAACAGGCGCGAATGGCGTCGAGCGTGCGAGCGGGACCCCCTACAGCTCGCCGCACTGGTTCTGAAATGAGCAGACGCTGCCTGAACGCCGGAAAAGTGAGACGGAGACGAGTTCGCTGAATTGACATTACCACACCACCACACAAGCATTCTGACAAGTACCGTTTCCCCATCGTGTGTGCAGCAGCAGCGCCCTGCGAGAGTTTCGCCCGAACCAATTTTGCCCGAAATGCATTTGTAAAATCCTGCATTTCCGATCGAAGAAGCATTCCGCAAGCATCGTCCGCCGTGGTGTGATGTAAATTCGGCACCGAAACTGACCTGGTGCGTCCCTACACCCAGGTGCGTCGTCGCTGCAGCGTGGTATAGCGCGCGCACCGCGCTTGCCCCCGTTGTTCGGCGTTTTTTTTATTTCAATTTTATTCTTCCTTCGCTGCCGACGGTGTGCGTTTTCCCTGTTTCCAGCTTCTGTGCGTGTCGTCCGTCGGTGGCCTCACCAGAACCACGGCAGACAGAATCGGACAACGGCTGTCAGCTCTCTCCCTGTGTGTGCGTGTGTGTATGCTTGTGTATAGTTCGCGTGCGTGTGTGTGTGCATCCTAATGTGATCCTGCGTTTTTTTTGTTGTGTGTGTTGCACTCGGTTGGTCGGTTTTTTCGCAAATGAAGATGTTTCCCGAGACGCTCATATCGCGCCTGAAGCAGTTGCTGACGGGCGGTGGCGGTAGTGGCGGCAGCACCGACGGCAACGATCGTAAGCGAAAAAGTGTAGCGCTGCTAGACGTCGATGCGAAAAAGCGCCGAATGACGACCCTGTCTTCGATTCCAGCGCCAGTGGAAGAGTCAATAGTGAGCAATCACCACCATCACCAACACCACAGTAGCAGCGGCAACAACAGCAGTAGTAGTAGGCCTTTGCTGCAGCAGAACGGTGCGCACGGCGGGCTTTCCAACACGATGGCGAACGCACGACGGCTCAGCGAAATCACCGACATGCCGCCGGTGAAGCACCAGCACGTCCCGTACGTTCCCACGCTCGGCATGGTGCAGCGGAACACACTGCCGGGTGTCGTCGGTAGCAGCCGGAGCAGCATCATCGGAACCGGTGGCGGCAACAGCAGCAACAGCAACAGGAGCAGCACCGTCATCCACGACCGGTTCGGTGCATCAGCGCTACGTCCGCTCGGGCGAAGAAACAACAATGGGCCTCCGCCGAGCTTGATCCCAATCAAGTACGCTACGGCACGGCCATCGATCGGTAGCCAGGGTAACGGCGGTACAAGCAGACCGTTCGCGGGGGGACTGTTCCGGCAGCAGCACATCCCGGCCGCAGTTCCACGCCCCACCGAACCCGGCAACGTGTCCCTGCTGGCGACGGATTTCAGCAACCTGCTCCGCTCCAAGAACAGCGTTACGCCGTCGACCGGGTCCGACGGTACGGCGGCAGCACTAGACCGCGATCTGAGCGTGCAGCGCGAAGTACGACGGAAGTACGAAGCGTTGATGCAGAAGTTCATCCCGATCGCAAACAATCCCCCAGCACTGGGGGCGTACGAGCGGTACACGCGCAAACCCATCAACGGAGATGCGGTGCAGCGACCAGAAGCGGCAGAAGCGGAGAAGAAGCACGGCGCCCCGCTGGAACTGACGGACGATGAGGAGGAGCATGTGCAGGATGTGAGCGATGCCAGCGATGACTGTGTGGAGGTGACGAGCAAATCGGCCGGCCGCCTGTTTACCACGATCGATCCGCTCCAGCTGAGCGCTGCGCAGGAGCGGGAGGAGGAGGAGCAATCGTCGGCGGCCGCTGCCGCCGCCCTGCTGCCCGAGCCGGTCAACTCCGTCCGGGCGCGGTTCGAGACGAAGCACGTGTTCCGGGACGACATCATCCAGGACGTGCAGGCGCGGTACGGCAGCCTGTTCAGCCAGCGCAAGTCGCTGATCGAGCAGGAGCGGCACCGGCTCGGCAGCCTGCGCCAGTGCACGCAGCAGCAGGAGACGGAGGCGCGCAACAAGCTGCACCACTACGTCTGCTCGTTCTACAAGTTCGACGTGCTGGACGAGTCGGAGCTGAAGGAGGGTACGCCCGAGCCGGAGGTGGTGCCGCTGCCCGAGCTGACCCGGGAGCAGCTGGACGAGATGCAGCGCAAGCTGCGCACCGGCCACCAGGTGGTGATGGAGAAGTTCAACCTGCGCATCACCGGCAACGATCTCGTCACGCTGCAGGACATGAACTGGCTGAACGATGCGGTGATCAACTTCTACATGGAGCTGCTGCGCGAGCGGGGCGAGCAGCGGCGCGACCAGGGCCTGCCGAAGGTGTACACGATGAACACGTTCTTTCTGCCCCAGCTGCTGAAGATGGGCTACGCCGGGGTGCGGCGCTGGACGCGCAAGGTCGACCTGCTGGCGCACGATATGATCGTGGTGCCGGTGCACGTCGGCGGCATCCACTGGTGCATGGCGACGATCGATCTGCGGCGCAAGACGATCCACTACTACGACTCGATGGGTTCGCCCAACAACGCGGTGCTCAATGCGCTCGAGCAGTATCTGTGCGAGGAGTCGCTGGACAAGCGCAAGGCACCGTTCGACAAGACCGGGCTGACGAAGCAGAACATGCGCGACTGTCCGCGGCAGAAGAACGGCAGCGACTGCGGTGTGTTTAGCTGCATGTTTGCGGAGTTTCTGTCGCGCGACCACCCGATCACGTTCGACCAGTCGAACATGCCGTACTTCCGCAAGAAGATGACGGTGGAAATCATGCTCGGCAAGCTGCTGACGTAAGTGTGTGCGGAGGACCCGGGGGAGAAAGTAATGGAACAATGGAACAACAAAAAAACCGCGGCAAACCTAATAAACCAACCAAGCTGATGATACACACACACACATGCACCCAGCACGAAAATGGAATTTTCTGAATTATTTTGACATAACTCGCGCAAGTACTCATCCCCTCCCCGTGCATGTAAAACTTCCCCTTTTTGGCGGTCATCCTGAAGGGGAAAACACAGACTCACGCTGTACAGTTTATACACATTTATTGCTCCGTCTCCGGCTGCACCTCCTCCCCCTCCTGTGTGGGCGGCGTCCGGCGTCCCTCGAGATAGCACACATCGCGCACGCAAAACCGTGCCCGGCACATCGGACAGGTCGTCTTCTTGCTGAGCCACGTGTCGCGCTCGGCTCGCTGCTGCTGCGACGCGAACCACGTCGCCAGACAGCTGACACACCAGAGCGGCCGGCAGCCGCACGGCTGGCAGCGCTCCTGCTCGGGCAGTACCGAGCCGGCCGCGTCCACATCCAGACAGTACTTGGCAATCTTGACGTCCGGCTGGGCCTGCAGGCACGCCAAGCAGCAGTCGCCCTCGTCCGGCACGTACGCGCTCGGCACGGTCGGGTTTTGGGCGACCTCCTCCTTGAACGCTTCCACGAACCGCTCGGTCAGGGTGCGGAACTGCACCGAGGGCATCACCAGGATCGGCTGCTGCAGCCGGTCGCGCAGATCCTTGATGTGCACCACGTTGATGCGTATGATGAACGGCTTGATGCGGGACTGCTGCTGGGGCTTCACGCCGATATTGACGAACTCGGCCGACTCGAGCGTGTCGGTGATCACCTCCTTGGTGTCGATCTGCGGTGTGTGAGGCGAAACAGGAAGTGGAAATTAGAGATCGGGGACGGGACAGGAAGAGCAGCATCCTACCACTCACCTTGTACGCGTACAGCAGTGCTTCACTCTGGGGGATGATATTGTGCATGTACATGTTCGTTTTAATGATCCAACTTTCTGTCACCACCAGGGTCGAGATAGCGTTGGAACGGATGATAATTTTGGTATCCCTGTAAAAGAAAGAGCAGAACCGTTTGGATTGAATTAGTAAGAAGAAATGTGGGGGCAAAAAACTGTGAGAGTCCTCGGGGGAACGTGTACGGTGTGCGCTAGCGAGAAGCAGTTGTTTATTTAATAATAAATATATGATACATTCAAACCCGATAAAAGGAACCATTCATCCCTTTTGGCCATGGTCATGTCCCTCCTATACAGGGGGTTTCAGGGGTTCTCATACTTATGGGATACTTGCATGACTCTTACAGGAAATAAACGCTATATGAAAGGAAAAGGATTCAATCGTATCTCATTTGGACAAATCAAATGGGAATTTTCAAGCAGCCTGTCCAAAAAGGGTGCCATAGAGTCCAACTCCCATCCTACAAAGTTCATTTCCCATTAAAAAAGATTCAAGACCCTGAAAAATTCTCTATACACATACCTTCGATACTCGTCGTTAATGTTGGTCGCAACGGATCGCCAGTCGGGCAGGGTGGCGCTGGTCAGCAGCTGCAGCTGCTTCGCGATCGGATGATTGCTCCAACCGTCCTGGGCCCAGTAAAAAACGGTCACAGCGGCCACAATCAACAGCGTGCCGGCAGCGCTACAGAACACATCCCAGACCGTTTCCCCCAACGGTGAAGGTTGCCGCTGCACCACCATCATCTCGTCCGGGTTGGCCCACATCATCAGCCAGATGAAGAGGACGTAGATGAACGGCATGGCCGAGTGGATCAGCAGCTTCACGCTGGTCGACTTTAGCTGGTACATGACGTAGTCCGTGTCGGCGGACAGGTAGCGCGAGCACAGATGGTCCACCGTCAGCCCGACCGATTCCATCTCGGCCGTCGGGAAGATGGTGAAGAAAAACAGCATCACAAAGATGATGCCGTAAATGATGTGCGGCACCATTGTGCTGTGGGGATGTTGGGGAGGAATTGGGTTGCAAAAAAAACTAAAGAACACAGCACGGGAACCGTGGCAAAACTGAAAGAAAAGGACCGTTTTTGGGAGAAAAACAAATAACCTAGTTGGCACTTGACGGCGGGCGGGAGCGACGTTTTTGACAGTTGCAGCTGTCACAACAAAGGGGCAGCGTTTTTTTTCCCCCGAACAGAACAAAACAATACACAGTTGCGTGTTCCGGCGGTGGTTCCCGGAGCGGATAAAATTCGCATATTTTTTTAGCATTATCGATTGCATCGTTTTAAAAGTTGCCGATGGGGTGTTTCCACTGAAATTGGAGTCCAATCTTTTGTTCAGTAAAAGTCAATCATTCCGGATCGTTCCTTCCCGATGGTACATTAGAGGAGTACTGCTAAAAAACAACCGTAAAAACTCCACACCATGACTGTAACGATTAGAAGACTGCACCGGGGACATCCTGCGTCGACGGCGGGACATTATGCAGGGCCCCAGGCGCTGGCGGCAAGTGGCGCTGCCGGTGCGCAGCAACGCAGCAACAATCCGGACAGTAACGGCGAGGAGGACGGAAGTGCCATGTACACGCCGTTCCCGAAGCACGTGCCGTACCCGAACACGGAGCAAAGCTCGGAGCTGATGAACGAGCTGTTCATATTCGGCTTCACCATCATCGCCAGTGCGACACAGTTTTTGCACCTGTACCGGTCCGTCTGGTGGTTGCCGAATTCGTACAACCGGCAGGCGGTGGTAAGATTAGTTTTTGTATTGAATTGAAGAATGCGATTAAAACGGACTTCATGTTTTTTAGAACTTTTACCTCATCGACTGGGATTTAGCCATCTTCATCGACATTATGGCGAGCCGGCGGCTCCTGTACTGCTGCATCCTGAGGTGCATCGATGCCAACTGCCCGGAAGCGTACGCGGACGCAAGCAAAAAGGTGGCCAAATACACGTTCCTTGCGTTTGTGCTCGCGTCCTTCGTTGGGTGCGGCACGCAGATCTACCAGAAGGCGAGCTACATCCATCTGTTCGTGCTGAGCTACCCGCTGGTACTGTACCTGATGATATTCGGCCTCAATCTGGAGCAGTTTCTGCGCACGATCGTCGACACCGAGCCGAACTGCATCAACGGGATGCCGCTGCACAGCTGCTCCTCCAGTGCGGGCGCCATCCGGGCCGAGATCGACGCACTGCGGACGGACTTTAACGCACGCTGCAAGCAGATCGTCTTTACCTCGCTGCTGAACGCGTACTACGCCGGCTTCGTGCCGTGCGTGCTGGCCTCGAAGCATCTGTACTACAACAACTTCTGGACCACGCAGCATCTGGCGTGCGTGTTTGTCGGCGGGCTGACCATGTGCGTCACGTACTGCTTCCCGATGCGGTACTGTGACGTGTTTCACCGGGCCGCGCTACACCTCGGCCAGTGGCAGCGGGTTAGCAATCGATCGAACAGCGTGCCGACGTACACGTGGTCGAAGACGAACATCTACCCGCACGGGACTTACGTGCGGCACATGGGCGAGGTGTACCGGTCGGTGGGCTACTGCACATCGGCCGTACCGGCCAACACTAGCCATTATAGATTTTACGTAAGTGGCGCCCCAATGTCACGAAATTGTGCCAATCTAATCCGCGAATGGTTTCTTTTTCTTTCTCCCCTCTTTTGCAGGCCATTTTTAGCAACCATATCGTGATCTATATGACACTGTTCGCTGTGCAGATGCTGCTGATAGTGCTGCAGCTGGCCATATTTGCGCTCACCCCGGAGTGGCAAAACGTGCTCTCGGTCGCGTTTCTGTTGCTGATCAACTTCTTCACCCTGTTCCGGATCGCCCGGGACTACTTTATCGCCCGCCGGATATACGCCAACGAGCCGCTGTACCTCGGCATGCGCATGCAGTAGAGCATGGAAGGCCTCAACCATCTCAGCTCAGTTTCTTCAGTTGCTCTGAGCAGCCGCTAGCCGGGCGGTTGTAATTTATTGAACTAACAACTATGAACAATCAATACATGAACTCTAAGTGTTACGAACGAAATTTGCACAATCTGCCGGTAGTGGTTCCTAGCTGCGCTTTGTTGCGTCCGAATGGCTGGCCGTGTCGACTGGGCCACTTCCACTAAGTTCGAGGCTTGTCTGTAGCTCCTTCAAGCTACGATTGCCATGCTGCAGCAGCATCTTGATCGCCAGCTCGTCCGTTTGATTGCGATTGTTGCGAAAGTCGGCCCGCGCCCAGTCACGCAACTCGCGCCGACTGCTCGCGTCCGGCACCTGGCGGATGGTGCGGAATATGGTCCGGTAGAGTTTGAGCACCTCCTGCCGCAGCATAAACTGTGGGAAGAAAATAGCAAGCATGGTAAACAAAATGCTAAATGATCATAGGTCTATGGGTGCTGCGCTACTACCTGCTTCAGGCTAAGTGCTGCCTTTGGAAGTTTCGACATCGGTTGTAAGGTAAGTCGTACTTAAATTACACTTTCAATAGTTAAATAGACAGGTGGACTAGAATTATTACACGGTTGTAAACATTTGAAAGCTTAGATTGCTGATAGCAATGGAAACAAACGCATTTATCGAAGGGACTTATGTTTGTTGTGTTGTTGTTTTTGAATGTTGTCCAATCGATTGAAGGGATAACCCAAAGAACAAAATATAATACTGGGCCTTGTTAGATTATGTGACGTCCGTTTGCTGTCGAATAGTGGCGTTTATGTGTAATTTGGCGGTTGTTAGGCAGCGGTCTAATCTTGTTGCGCGCAATATTGTTGCTGGCAAAATGTATGGATTTTGACAGCTAACGCAACTTTGTTGCCGGCCAAATTCAAACCGATTTGATTTTTGTCTGGCAACTTTTTCTATTTATCTTGGTCATCAATAATGTTGCGCGCAACAACATTAGACCGCTGCCTTAAAGACAAGGCGGTTGTACGTTTTGTTAAAAATAATTCAAGTATTTTAATCACGTTTTGTTTGTAGTTGCTACTGCCGCACCATCGGCTGCTTTTTTAGGCAAATGAGGCCAATTGGCTCAAAGTCTCTATAAAAATAAAAAAAGGCGCTGTGGAGTGCCTTTTTAGCGATCAAGACTCTTATTTTTATTCTACAAATTCAACGTCGTGATAACTGGCAGCCCATTTGGGACTTCACATCACATCCAATTGGCTAATTTATTTATTTATTTATTTATTTATTTATTTAAGCTTACTTATTACTGAAATTCTATTTACAATCATCTAATCCTCGCAGAATGAAGTGATTAGTTGGAATGATTTCATATACAACATTAAACACCACTTAGGCCGAAAATACACGGACCGGAATTTCGCGGCCGCGGAATTCCGCTTGCTGAAAAATGTATGGATATGACAGTTCGGGAAAGTTGCTGTTGACACTTTGTATATGGGTATGACAGCAGGCGGAATTCCGCGGCCGCGAAATTCCGGTCCGTGTATTTTCGGCCTTATATTTTCATCTTTAGCATTAAGACCCATGTGCAACAAATCCACTAAACGGCCACTAAACGGGTTCTAAACGGCCCAGGCTATCAGCCTATAAGGAATCTAAAAAGACTTCGTTTAGCAGACGGTAAACGATTGATGCATTCTAAAAATAGCAAAAAAGTTAATGGCACCATCTGTTGGTTATAGTGTTATAGTGTTCCCTTTATTTGCAAGGGAATTTATTTTCCATTTGATATTAGATGTGTCAAATCAGTACAATTTGCTCAAAGAAATGTCAAATTAGAAAATAGCGTATGGCGAAATCGTGTATCGCGAGTATGGCGTATATTGGGGAATACCTGCATTTTTTTCTTTATTTTTATAGAGACTTTGAGCCAATTGGCCTCATTCGCCTCTTTAATACCTGTATAATGATGAGTTAATAAAGTACTATTGAAACAAACTTATATCTATTGAACAAACCAGTGAAGTTATCGGTTTTTTTTCTATGGATATTTGATTTTCCAGTCATATACGCTTAATGCCTGCGCCTACACGCGAGGTCCAAAACTGCCGAAGTCATACAAAATCATGAAAAAGTCTGCGCCCTTTTGTTCCGGCGTCCTCGTGAAGTTTACCGAGCCGAACCGTATAGTTGTATTCGATAAACATGTGTGCGTATCAGATAGCAGCATTTGTACTACTTACCTGCCGTAAGCCGCTGTGATACCAAGCGAGACGCATAGACAACGCATCAAAAGGACATGTGTAGCCGTGAGGAAATTTTTCTGTGTCTCTTTTGCCTTGTCCTTGTCTTTAGATCCTGATGAGTGAAGCATGCATACCTTCCGGGTACGTTGGGGGTATAAGCTCTGTCCCTCTCATGTTAATGGTGAAGATAGAATCGTATGCCATCGGCTCTGCATTCGGGCGTGGACAGGCCCGTGGACGCCGTCTGTTCGCAGACAATCTGTGGCGCTTGAGTAATTCCGGGATCTTGAATAGTTGCTCATAAATCAAATGTTGTCCCTTTTGTATGTAAAACACTTTTGTCCAATGCTGACATTTCTTTTTGCCTATTTTATAATATTTACAATCTAAATCTGCAGCATTTTTTTACACAATCTTTACACAAACTTTAATAAATATGTCTATTATTTATTGAACATTGAGTATGCATATTTTAAAGATCTTTTATAAAGGTGACGTTACAAAAAGCAATAAAATGATAATAGCTCCTTTATAAAAAAAATCACTGTACCTTTAAATTAACGCTTGGAAAATGATTTTTTAGAATATCGCTATTTATTTGAAACCTCATTTAATACGCTTTGTTACTCGCTTACCAGTCTATTTGTTGGTTAACAGGTTCAAATCTTATTCTATGCTAATATACAACATTTTTAACTTGCTGACATTTTTACACCAAGCAATATAAATAACAAAAAACTAAAAAAAAAGCTAAAAAAGCAGCTCAACAACTTTCGAAGAAAGTGTTTAATTTTTATCCCAGCACACGTGCATGCGCATTGCCCAATGTGCAGAGGCCGTACGTTCCACCGCATGGACGGTGGCTGCGTACAAACCGGTACCAACTTCCCATTCGTGTTTGGAAGCGCGCGAAGTGCACACGAGAGTCGCAGCGCACGCTGGCGCCGTGTGTTGCGTGACGATTTGAAGTGTGTTTGTATTTTTTGTCCTTGCTGCGAGTGGTAATTTCTTTTCAAATTAAACATATCTTATTTGTTTTTGGTTGGGTTAAGTGATAAAAACACATATGTAAATTTAACTGTTTATTTTTAATGGTGAATATCTAAAACTTATGCAGTGATCACGTAGGTTTACAATGCGTACAAATAGGTAACAGTGCGTTTTGATGTGCATAGTCATGTATAAAAAAGGTTGAATTTAACCGGATTTAGTAATAAAAATTCAACACAATATCCTGGCTGGCACCCTTCCGTGACACAGAACTCGACAAAATGCTGCCAAGCAGAGTTTGCCAACAGCTGAAAATGAAACCTGATATCTGAGCTTTGTGTACACCAACCCGATGGTGAAGGTGTTCTTGATCATGTCGCGGTTGTGGAAGCGCTTTTTTATGCTGTGTGATTGTGTTTTTTTTTAAAGAACGCTGAACGTTTTTAAGGGTGCCTTCGTGCAGATCCGTAAGATAAATTCGCATTCTTTGCCCAAACGTGCGGTGGTTGCGAGAAGCGTTTTGCAATTAATTAAAAAAAAAAACGCTTGAAGCCGTTAGACGTAGAGGTGAATTAAATGTGAAAATAGAAATATTTGATACGCGTAAAGAACGATTAAAGCATTTATTTAAACATGGTCCACACATGGTGCAATGATGCAAGCGATATAACAGATCATCCCATTCCACTTGATTAAAGTGGCATCCGATGAGTTTCCGCCCATTGCTCAACGTTGCTTTCATTCGCCGTAAACACAGTGCCGCGGTTAGGGATCAATTTCAATCATTAGCATACCAATCTTTCTATCAAACGCACGCAGGAAGCAGGCTGGCTGGCTGGCTGGCTGGATGGTTCGTGCCAAAAAGGGTGCTTGTTTACGTTTTTCCCATTTTTCATCGCTTCTCACATCACACGCGGGACTTTCTTCCGCATCTTTCAGGAGGGTGGGTGGGGTTTATAGGCGTGTTTGATATAAAAATACATTCACCGACCGATTTGATCGCGGCGATGTGCTAAAAATATTATCCTAAAAAAGGGAGAAACTGCTCAGGAAGAAATTAAAACGGGGAAACCGTCTTGGAATGGAAGCAGAGAGGCGGCGGTAGAGGCGGTCGTACAATGTTGCCATTCCTGTGAATATATTTATTAACATGTAGGAAAAAAGTGGCATTAAATTTAGAGTGGATTTATAAATAGACGAAGGAGTAAATATCTCTCGCGAAACGTGAAATATTGCTATGTAAGCTATGCTCGGTGCCAGTGCGAGTGCGAGTGTGTGTGTTTGAGTTCGTCAAAGGGTCACCGAGAACCTGAAGGTGTTTGATATTATATTCTGCTGATTGGCCAACTGCAGCTAACACGTTTATAGTGAAAAGAGTTTGTAAATTAAGACAGATTTTGTGGTTTGAGGTGTGATAAATCAGTTATGATACCAATTTGTAATGAAATAATTTAAATGTATTTTTTCCGTGCTTGTTTTCCAGTTGATTGTGGTAAAAAAGCAGTGAAATTTGCTGAAATTAAGTGAACAAAGTGTGTGTCCGGAAAATCGCCCGGCGGAGAAAGCATTTGAAAATAAACAAAGAACCAAAACCTTGGAAAAATTGGTAACGTTTCGTCGCGAGTGGAGTGAAATCATTGCGCAGGGGGCCCCGCGTTGCCGTTTGCCGCGTGTATCGTATGACATGGGAGGAATTTGGTGGCATGTGAGCGGGATCATATTTCGTCGGGTGGTACGGTACGCGCACAAAGAGGAACCACTGCGCCACTATCACCTTCCCTGCTGGTAGGCAGGCAGAAGCGTGTTTGGCCAGAAACAAGGGTACCAGCCGCTGACACTGGTCAGACAAGAATTTAACATAAAATCGCGCGCTACAAAAACAAAACTACTGCTTCCACGTGGTACGCATTTTGCGCGCAACTGTGTGTGTGTTTGTGTGCGCTTGTGTAACTGTGTCGTGTGCGTGTGTGTGTGTGTGTAATGCAACCCTAAGCAACGGGTGGGTTACCATGGCGACGGCATCATCTTCGGCGAGCACGTCACCGCCGCGGATAAAGGTGAAGAAGGAAATCTGTACCGATAACGACACGATCAAGGTGAGTGTGGTGGGAAAATTGGTCCAGCAAAATCGATCGATTGAAAATAAACACGCAATTTGTTGCGAGGTGGTGTACGGTGGCCTTGCTGCGCCAACGGCTGGTCATTTGAGCCCGTTGCATTGTGCAACGGCACCAGGGCAGTACGTCACCCTGGTATCGTATTTCATCGGCACGCGTGCTTCGGGTGACACGCGGAAGAGAAACAAATCGATACCAATCGATCCGGAGGGCGGCCGTTTTTCTTGACGATTTATTTTTAAGCGCAGAAAACGGAACCCGGTGGAACGTGTTGCGTGGTCGGTAGGGAAGTATATTACATGAATTAATAATGGAAACGGTTGTCCAAAGCTGAAAAGCGAGTTGAAAACTACATTTGGATAACATTGATTAAAAAAGACCATGAAAATAGATCTTATGCTTCATTGCTACTTTTATCAATTTTAAATTGAAATCATTCATTTTGTGATGAGGAATAATTCGTCCTGACCAGCGGAGTCAAACACGCGCGTTGGGAGGAAAAATTCAAAACAATTTGATGTAAATAATAAGTAGAAAGTAGAAGATGTTTAGAATTTTAACAAATTATTTTTCTTCTTCATTTGGCACAACAACCGTTGTCGGTCAAGGTCTGTTGTCTGTAGCATTAGTGGATTTGGCTTTCAATGAGTTTTTGATTACTCGTAGCAGGATAGTCAATCCTACGTCTGGGGGCACGGTCCATTCGGGGCTTGAACCCATGACAGGCATATTGTTAAGTCGTGCGAATTGACGACAGTACCACAAGACTGGTCCGAAAGTTCTAAACAACAGATACTTTTTAGGCGCTAGAAACACTTTGTGAACTTCTTGGCATACTGTAGAAGTGTTAAGAACTACTAAAGGAATCACGATCAGATTACGGTTAAAACGTCAATTATTGGACTCGACAACAAAGAATTGAGGGTCATTTCTCCGGTATTTAGTGATCTTGCCTGCTTGCTTATTTGTCTAGAGACATTGGGGTCTAGCTAATTCGCCTCTAATTGGGCCATCTAAAAAGCCTGGCGAGCTTGATAGCTCGTCGTTATAACGGCTTCTCCATTGTCCTTCCAAACATACGGAGCCAAGGATCCTTCTGTTTATGTTCCTCTCGAACGCGGCTAAGAGGTTTTCGTCATATTTGGACCGTGTCCATGTCTCAGAGACGTATGTGAGTATCGGTACTATATAGGTGCTATATAGTCCCAACTTCGTCCGTCGCGATAGATTATTTGAGGTGAACTGTACTGAGTGAACTGACAGGTTCTCAGGCTGTAGAATGACCGGTTGGCAGCCAGCATCCTTGCGCGCAACTCAGCTACCATGCTATTCTCGTTGTTGACCTTCGACCCGAAATAGGTGAATACTAGGATGACTTCAAAAGTGCGTTTGCCTATCTGCACGTCACGCCTGAATAACCATTGTAACCTACGTAATCTGTACGTTGTCATCCGTTTGGTCTTTGCCTCGTGTATCTGCAATCCGAGGTTCTCTGCCGCCTGCTCGATCCCTTGGTAGGCTTCTGCTACATAGGAGAGCCGCAGACCAATGGTGTCTATAATATCAGCGTATGCCAGGATCTGGGTTGACTTATAGAAGATGGTTCCCGTAGTCTCCACCCTCGAGTCGCCTTATCAGTTTAGCCAACTTCCATTCCAACTATTTTACATCCATACAAAAATACAATCCTTTCTGAATGCGGATGTGAGTTTGACAACACTGGAATTAAGCCCATTTAGCGCTGTATTTGCAAAAAGTGGCGCTGGAATAGACCTTTTCCGTCTTTGGTACATGTGATTGAAATGGTAATCACCAGAACCGTTCCAGCTCCTATTTGGTCCTTTATATCTCTTATATTTTAATTATTCCCACAAAAGAATGGCCTAAAAAACGAGTGAAGAGAAAGTCCGTAGAAAAGTGAATAATTAATGATGACATTATGATGACATTAGCCGCATTATGATGTTTAAATTGTCCATCAAAAACGAATATTTTGTCACAAAAGTACAAAAAACACACATGTACATGTTCTTTGTCTATATGAGCTGAGTAGCCATTACTTCAAAATTATCCTGGATCTGTTTTTTAGGTTTGCGTGGAAAATGATTGCTAACATGTGCTGGTAACGGTTCAGCTGAGTTTGTACGCCTTACGTCAGCATAGCGCTGGTATGGTGAAGTGAACCGTCCGGGTTACCGATTCGATTACATCGGACAAAACCGCTAGTGTGGAATTGCAATTGGAGCTTGCTGCCGTAGTCCTTGCCCAAAAAGGGGACGCACAGCACTATCCTTACACAGTGGATGCGAATTTCGGAGCGCCTTGATGTATGAAACAGTACTGTAATCGTACCGGTTAGAGCCACGGATGCTCGGGTGTCTCTGGTTCGTAATTGGACCTACTGCTGGACATCCTGAGTCTGAGGTGATGCATAGGGATGGTGCTGCGTTTGATGGGTTGACGGGTAGAACACCATGAGGAACTATGAGACTTAGAGACAGGGACATTGGCCACAGGTAAATGAGACATTACGATACTTGAAACAAATAGCTTTGACATCATTTATTAAATTTATATCATGCCAATTGTGCCTTAATTAGACAAATATTGCTTATTTAATGTAATGCTTGCGTCCTTGGATCATCTTCGTTTGACAATGTTCATTAATGGTCTGGTGTCACATTACGATTTTCCGTTCATTTCCCTGACTTCGTTCGTCCGTTCGTCCTAACAAGATCAGCTTACCGTGCCGTGTACAATGGTGTGGGCCTGGTAGAACATTGTGAACCTTTTTGCAAACCCGACTTGGCAAAGAGATTCGCATCGCTTGATTTATTGGGAGCAGTATTTAGAGAACGGCATTTAATTCCGACATTTTTCGTGCTGCACCGGCCCCTTAACGCTTTTGCTCGACAAGCAGAAACAAAATAAACCCCCCTGTACTGTATGGTGCCCTTTTCCCGTGGGAGAAGCAACAAGTAGTAACGAGAGCACTGCCCATCCTCCACACACCACCCTACCCGATAGTAAAAAAAAAATACAGACACACACATTATCACGAACATCCTACCAGACTTTGATGCAATTTACCGCGGCTTATATTTAGTCCTTCTCGCCGCCGGATCGTCGTAGTCGTCGTCGTCGTCGTGGTCGGATCAAATGAACCACAGTGGGGCGGTGAAAAGGTGTGTGTCCACAGGGCGGGTTTTATCTTCCCCAGGCGCTGGCCCACCACGAGACAACACCACGAGGTAATGATACGTGGCAGTGCGCCGGCCCGTGAGATAGACGAACCCACTGGGACCCGACGAACGACGGCGATGTGCCTTGTGAAGTCCTCTACAATTTCAAACGGTCGGGTTTAGCTGCTGCACACCTGCCGTTGTCAGTTTCACATTTTTTGGGTGTAGCGAAGGAGAGAGAAGGGGTTACAGGCCGCGTGTTTGATCGCTATTACCGCACCACGCTGCACGATACTTCCCTTGCCCCCCCCCTCTCTTTTTGACGCTTCTATCGAGGATCATTTTCACTGGCCGAAAGGTGCGAATACACGAGTGTGTTGTGGAGTGTTTGTTGATGGGTCGCTCATTAATAATTTGGCCCAAGCATGCGTGCATGTACATTGTCGTGTGCTGTGCTGGGTTAGATTAATTTATTGGATATCAAAGCAATCGGAAAAGGGCACTGGGGAATGATGACATTGTTGCTGAGCAACCGCATAGATCAGGGCGATCGTTTACGTGTATTTTTAATCCCTGGGAAAAGGGTCTATTATTCTTTATTAATATTTTTTTTAAATTACATTCAAGCCGTAAATTATTGTAATTTAAATTCATGTTTAAACTGATAAATAAACATGATAAGTTTCATTTAATATATTTTTTTATTGAATAATGACTTTATTTACCTTATACTTTTATTCATTTTTGGATGGATTGCCGATCATTATTTTGGAACTTTATATGATATAGTCATTTTTAAACCTTCATCTCCCCAAAATAGTGCCCCATAATGACACTCGAAATGAAATGGCTAAACACAAAAACCATTTAAAACCGTCACGGACGATCAGCGGCCGCGATTGAAATGGCTATCCATTTCCATAATTTCCGCACGTGAAATAAAACACGCAAACATAAATCCATCGTGTCACGCTCATTCACTTTCTATCCATGTGTATGTGTGTGCATGTGCGATGGAAAACGCGGCTCCACGCACGGGGTTTTAGCTTACCGTGTGACACCCTCCCTCCCCGTTTGCAGCGCGAGCGTGTAATAAATTTGGACACGGACAGGGTTCTCCCGGCCCTCGGCAGGTTTCGATTTCTATTTCAAAGACAGTTTCCCGGTGCTTTGTAGTCCGCTCTTCTCCTGCGTTCTGTGTGCCAGCACACGGCCAACACAAGGCGTGGAAATTTAAGACGTTTTCCTCTCTGTCTCCTACACGCGTAGTCGCGTGTGTGCAGATTTGGACACAGAAAAATTCGTTTGGAGGCGCGTGAAGGTGTGCGCGCTCGTGTGTCTTTTTCGATACGCTAAAAAGCAAACTCATTTGGTTCGGTCGATCTGATGAAATAGTGAGAAGCTGGGATCTTTGGGGATAGGAGTGGGAGTGGGACAACAAAACTCATCCGCTTGACGTTTCAATGATCATGGCGTTTGTTTGATCTTTCATTGCTATGATTTGTGTGTAAGATCTAGTGACATGCATGACGCAGATGAGAAAGAGTTGGTTTGATAACAAAAAATAGTGAATGTATTTTATTAATTTAAAGTTTTACTGCATTTTACTGCAGTAAAACATCGAGTTGCTTAGTTTTACAAAGTTTTTGGAGTTTGGATATTTTTCATGTTGCAAGCCCGTCCCTATACTGCAGCTTTACATCTGATCGGTCATGCACTCTATTTTTATAACGTTTGTATAAAAAAATTGACAAAAATTGTCGACTTTTCATGGATTTATCATCACCCGCATTAACGGAACATCAATTTCACTTTCAATAATAGTATCTCATAAGTCACCAAGCAAAATTTGACATCTATATCAATCGATCTCTAACCGTGATGGCCAAAATCGTGAAGCAACTTCGTTTAGAAAAGTGCGAAATGAAAGAGCGGCACCTCGTAGCGTCAAAAACCGGACTCAGTGTAGCAGTTTGTAGCCTGTTCCGGCATCTACAACATCTTGGCACTATTAGACAACAATCAGCATAGGAAAAAATTCCAATTCCGAATGGTCGACGAATATTAGCGACATGAGGTTCCAAAGGAAAATGAAGCTGAAATAATTACCTTTCAAAAGATGTTCATTCTACAGCTAGCCAAAAAAGTCATTTTTGCTATAGAAGAATAGCTATCTCACTCTTGTTGGCTTGCTCACGATAGAGCACGTCGGTTAGACATGGCCCGGTCTACAATCATTCCCCAGGATGCTCGGACTCTGGCTGTAGCCTCCCGTACATGAAGACACGCGATCTCTGCATTTAACGATCTCTGACGATGAATACCCGGTCTCGTGGTACAGTCGTCAACTCGTACAAATTACCAACATGCCCGTCATGGGTTCAAGTCCCAAATGGACTGTGCCGCCATACGTAGGACTGACTATCCTGCTATGTGTAATCACTAAGACACTGAAAGACAAGCTCACTTCACTAGTGGGTACAGACAGCCCTTGGCCGACAACGATTGTTGAGGGAAAAGAAGAAGAAGATGATGATGAATAGCATTTAATTTAAAATTTAAACATTAGATGGTTCCAAGCATTATAGATGCGGGACTATTATGCCAGTAGAACATCTTGCTGTATGAGGAAAATCTTAGATTTTTTTAAAAAGCATTTTGTGTCTTTATGTGGCCTGTGAGTGCAGTATCCGGTGTTAATTTGTTCGCAAATTTAATTGTTAAACAATAGTCCAACGATGGATAGCAGGAACCTTTATTCTCTATCTATTAGGCTTATTGCCGAGATGATAAACCTTATTTTTTAGGTATTCTTTGTAGTTTGCAAACTGGAAAATGGTTAGCAAATATCTTTGGGCGGAAGGTCTAGAACATTATTGTATTACATTATTATTAAAACGGCTACGTAATTTGTCTAATCTTTGTTTCACTTAATTTAAGAAAATACACTCCATCTTGCTTGGATTTTGTGGATTTCTGAGACATTCTTTTATAGCGATTTTTCATCATCTCAATGGAGCTTAGGTTCTTTCAAGCTTGAACGTATTCTTGATCTATCTTTGCCTTTTTATGGTCGTTATGATAATTGCATGCAATCAAACGTAGAATGCCGGCTGTAACAGGCCCACCGATAGCAGTAGGTAGCTTTATCACCGCGTGTCATGCCAGTACCACCGCAGCTTACGTTACTTTACACCGTGTTCACCGAGTCACTGAGGGTTTTTGGTTGCGTAGAGGTTTCTTTTACATCGCAACAACGCCCGTCTTTGCATTGCGGCCTTTGCGCTGGCTTACTTTTCCCACTGACAATTGTGTCCTGTTGTTTGACTTGTTTTTTGTTTTGGTCTCCCTCTCTCCAAAGTGTTTATGTGTCTGTGTCTGCATTCCCACTGCCTCAAACTCAAGGTATCATTTTTCACCAACCCGCCACCTGGAGGCCCCGGCAAATGAGGTGAACCATCGTTCGTTCGCGGTTGACAAGCAAAACGGGCTAAGAACGGCTACATACATGAAACATGGAAAAAATAACCTACAAAACAATTGTCCCGAGTAATGACGGGTCAACGATTTACCCGGGCCGATGACGATGACGATCGGTCAACCCAAAATTTTCCCCACCGGCTTCACAATTAGCTGTTCAGCGTCTATAGAGGGTCGTCGAAGGAGTTGCAGGGTTGCAAAAATGCTGCAGCAAAAGGTAAAAACCGGCTGAAATTGAATACTACCTCTACTCCGTATATTGCTGTGAATCAAATTGACAAGCGGCACCAGTGCAAAAGGGTTAGTGTGGTAAAAATAATGATACAAAACAACAATACAACCGATTCAATTTTAACGTTTTTTAAAGAAAAAAAAAACACTAAAAATGAATGAATAGCGCAATAAATCGATCATGCAGATTTTATTGATTTTACCATCAATTTTAAACCAAATCAATTGGTTCGATTTGCGCTCCAAGGCGAAAAAATCTGCTTATCACACACTCACTCCTTTGTCGGTAAGGACGGCGAGGGAACGAACGGTTCCAGAGATTTTCACTGTGATCGTCGGTGTAATGTGATACTGTGTTTTGCATTTATAATTATTTCTTTCGCTGTACGTGCGTATGCGGTTATCCGTCCGGCTTATTGGGGCTCGTTAGGGCTGTCCGTTCGGTGACCACCGTTAAAGCCGACTGTACTGGTTGATGTTTCATCTTTTTTGGGAACGATGAAATTGTTTTTTTTTAAGTTGCTACCAACGGGTCAATAAATTACGGTTGTAACAGCTACCACTATCGCAACATCTTTTTACATCTCCATTTCATGCGTTACGACTGCACTTGAATAGGGATTGTTTTCACGGCGTTTTTCTTAGGGGGAATGCCAATAAGAAGCATTTTTAAGAGATTTTTGTATCTTATGACAAACAAATTTGGCATTGCTTAGCTTTTAGCGTAAGGACCTATTTACTGTTTCTTCTTCTAACCTTAACAAAATTGGTTCCCATGCCCCTCACGATAACCCTACCGAAATGTGACGTGACTGTATCGGTAACGGAACGGGACGGAAGACGTGATCCGTGCTGGAAACGATGGCCGGCGCACGGTGAAATGATTTGCTAATTGAAATGCGATCCAGTGCGAATGAAGTCGGCAGTTGATAACTTGATATTCCGGCAGCTACACGGCACTACGGGGCCTGGAGGACGGTGGCGCGGTGCTCCGGTGTCCCATACAGGTCGCCCTGGAACTGGAGCGTGCTTGCAGTGCGAAGAAGCCGGTCGTGATTACCTGGTTAATTTTTGACTTTTTTTTCTTCTTTTTACACGTTTCACAAGAGACTCGTTACCACGCGGTGGTGTCGAATAACAGGGCCATGTTGTGAAGATTAATTTATACACACAGCTGTCGTTTAAGTAATATCGCGGAGTGAAACTCCGGTACGGGCATTTCTGTTATACTGTTAAAGTATTAGCATGTCTTTGGGTAAAATTTTTGTTTTAAATTTATTGATTAGCCCAGGAGAATACACTAAACTAGTGGTCAAGAAGAAAGGCAATAAGTAGCTTTCCGATCACTTGTACCTTAGCTTGCTTCATTTCGTGAATGTCTTATTGCACATGATCTAATCTAGTTAATCCCAAATCTGTAGAGCAAACACAAAAGTATAACAAAAGTATCGTATAAATTTCTCCTACTCTACTAAAAGAAGTCTATAAATCTACCAAACATAAATGATAGGTCGATATTGAGAAGAAAACAATTTAAAAATAGGTAGTACACCAGACATCCCGCGGTCACGTAGTGCAGTCGTCAACTCGTACGACTAAATAACATAACCGTCATGGGTTCATGCCTATAATGGGGACCGTTCCCTCGTATCAAGGAATGACTATCCGGCTGCGTGGTACTGAATTAAGTCTCGAAAGCCTATATATAGGACGGCATGTCCGCATAGGACGTTACGCCAAGTAGAAGAAGAACCAGACATTAGAAGCTTAGCGGTCACTTAGAGATCCTAACCTACTGAATGAAAGAAACGCTTCGCCATAGTATCTTGCAGTCTTCAGAATTGTGCAAAACTTCGAGAAAACCATATATAGACCATGTTTTCTTACTTATCCTCTGTAAGTGTTACCTCTACAGCTCTACATTCAGTTTCGTAGCTGAAGTATCTGGTAGAAATTACATCACCAAGTAAACTTCGTTCAATCCTTATGGTTGAAACGAAAAGACTACCGGTACAGGACGAGCCGAATTAGATACATATTTGTAAGGTTATCGTATGATAAATAGATATATTTGCTGTGGAATTTACCTACAGCAACGTTTCTTCTATACATTCAGCAAGGCTTCCTTGAAAAGGAAATCGTCCTTCTAAGCATCTTGCTTTCGAAGCTTCCGAGAGTTTCTTCAAACTAATGCAGACAAAATTTTATGAGACACGGTCCTTTTTAGTACTAGCATATTCAACTCCTTTTATATTGACAAGTTTCTTAACGTTGACAAAATGCAACAAACTTAGTTGTACAAATTGTTGCTTTATTTTGAAGTTTCGTCCTGCGTTGCCTAGAACTTTGCGGACTCTAGGATGAACGTCACATTCTTGCTGCTGCACGGATCGGAAAATTGTGATCCTAAACACACCGCCTACTCTTCCAACCTAGCAACAAGACCGTAGAACCAATATCGGATTCCTGTTCGGAGCCGCATAGTTGCCAAAGATGACGACGACGAACGACGAACGCAGGCGATGATGATGATGATGCTCCGAAGTATTCGCTCGAATCGGTCGCCCGATGCACATCGCTCGATATCGCATTACCGCCAGCAAAACAGTTTGGCCAGGCGGGGAAAAAAGAAACCCGGAGCTCTCTTGGGTTTGGTTTAGATTTTCCATCTATTACCATCGGTCCTCTTTTGGTTGGTGCTCGAGCCCGGCCGAGGGCGGTGCAAATTGAAAACATATTTTCCTCGCCATCAGACCACTGGCTGCGTTTTCAGACGAGCACGAGCACGGGTGTGTGTATGTGTGTGTGAGCGCACCTCGATACTAATAGTGTTCCGTAAAAGACACGCATGCGGATACATTTCGTACACACGTCAAAAGTTGAGCGAGAAGCGTTAGCTTTGGAAAATGCATCACGGGAGCGGCGCCGGAAGGGTTTGGGTGTGAGCGGGTTGCTCGGTGTTTGGTTTCGGATGAACGAAGGTATCACATTCCGGTAGTCCGGTGGAGAAGTGGAACTTCCCAAGATTAAATAATGAGCGTGGTTAGGTTGATTGGGTGGACCGCGGCACGCGGGGAGACGATCTTGGGCCAGCCGGTCGAGGCGGTTCCTCGTTTCGGTAAATGAGACATTTCAAGGTGTAGAGTTACACCTGGTGCTCTAGCTCTTAGAACCCATGATCTCTGTCGCTCCGCTCACTCCCGTGTACCGCTCGTGTGCGCTATTGTTCCCGGGCGCGATGAATGTGACTAATGATGCTGGACAGTCATTAGAAGCCTGGTCGAACGTCTGCACGGCCGTGCCGCTGTACAGAAGAGCCCTGCGGAAGGATGGAATGGGATTCGGGTTGCAGCTACGCATCGGATCCTGGTACCGGTGATCTTTCGTAATGGTTATCATCAGTTTGCGTTGCAAAGGGAAGGAATCTCTTGAAGATGCTTTCGGTGTCTTCGTAGTTATAAAACAACGTCCCATCTAAGTCTTACGTTTGACGATGCTTCGTTATGTGTTATAGAAGACATAACCTTTAGCACAGCTACGAAGCGCCATTCCAGGGTGTTGTGGAGTGTTACTTGATGTGTTGATCGATCATATACTATGCTCATAATATATTTAGAATATCGAAATGTTTCTAGGTCGTTGTTATTCCTTAGTATTTTTGTCGTGTTGATTCCTTGCATGGTGGCAAATACCATTCTATGAAGTTGGTTGAAAGCTTTCTCCAATCTCAGATTGCATTTGAATTCGGCCTTCCTTTGAAGACCCTGTAAGATTTTAATTGCTATGTATCTAAAACTCTCGAGAGAGTCGTGGTATAGTGATGAGACTGTTGTAGTCCAACTTTGGTTAAAGTTCTGTACCGGAAGTTCCTATATTTTTGCCACATACATTCTTTATCAAATGAGACTAACAGTCTGCGGTGAGATCTACAGTGCAGTCAACAGGTCGTTCAGCAGTATTCAGAAGGTAGATCGCCTGAAACTGAAGTAACCAATCCAATTTCCCAAGTATGTAATATTCATAAATATTCTTAAAATTAGGAGCATGACCTCTGACATCTATGCTCTCTAAGTTATTATGAAAATTGATTACTTGGGTCTCACTGCATGTTGCTTTAATTACAGTTCATACGTTTACGTATCGCATCGACAATTTTAGAAATTCTGCAAAATTTGTATTGTTCTCCATACATGTTTAGTACTGCTTGGCTGTAACCCGACAGCCGGTGGACCGGAATAAGAAGGTACTCGTGCAAAATCGTGCTCGTCTCGCTAGTAGATGCCACATTCGCGCGCGCTCGCGAACTATCCTTCAATCGAGCGTTGCCCCTTGAGCGTAGTAGTAATCTGACGCGACAAACGGCCGAAAAGGGGAAAGGGGCAAACCGTCATCAACGACGCGAAACACATGGTTTATGTTGGTGTACGGTAATGAATACAGAAGAACTCTAAACCAGAAAAGCGAATGGGGAACGTTTCATATTACACGCGGCCCCCACAGCCGGCGTGTGCAACTGAAGCATGGGAAATTTGCATCGTTCGCGCATGCAACTCGGTAGAGAGTTAGCGTGTGGCGGTTTATATACATCTCAAATAATTAAACTTGTATGTGTAAAATACAGTTCCAGTAGTTGAAGGCTTCGCAATTTGAATATTGAGAATTTGACAAAATCGCTCTTCCCGCCGTACTGATTCGCTCGGAATCAGATCGCGCAGCAGCGTCTCACATGTCTGGCAGATCCTCGCACTGTGATAAGGACTTGATATTTGTGTGCTTCTCCGACCTTCTTTTGCTCTGACACGGACAGCCTCCGGAATGCGCTTCGGATCCCGTTTTCGAGGAATTGCGCCAAAAACAAACTCATCGCATGGCGAATGCGCTGCTGGCTGCTCGGTTGCCGCTGCCAAAAAAAAAACGCGAACGCGGGAATCTCCGTGCTTGGTTGCATATCCGGTTACAATGATTTTTATCATCAGATGGAAGGGAAGTTGTTTATGTGTCCCCGCGTGTGTGTGTGCGCGCGCACGTGTGTGTGTGTGTGTGTGGGTCTGCGTGTATATATTTTGTTGTTGCTGCTGCTGCCGGTTGCGTTTCTTCCGCTGGCTGTTGTGCGGACGGGGTTTAGATTTTTGGGCCGTCGCTCTTCATCTTCGATGGGTTTCAGTTTCGAAAAGTTCTCGCCTTTCTCGCCAAACCCCGAAGACGAACCCATCTGCACTCGCTACGCCATTTGGGGTGGCCATCGGGGGGTGGTGGGTGGTGCAGGACGAAGGCTTCAGTATGGTTCCGGTTACGCGCCGCACTGAAACGACCGTTGGCAGTGAGATGGGAAAGCAGGCAACGATATCCCATGCACGGGTCATGCTGCTGCTGCTGCTGATGATGACGAGCTGGGAGGTTTTGCAATGGGGTAGGTACGATGGAGGGGAAAAGGGGTGCCGCAGGGGCGGGTGGGTTGTTATTGGAGACGAGGGCGAATTCGTACGCTAAAATAACACATAATTTTCAAACGTTAAAACATTATTAAGCAACTCGAAACCGTCGCTCGAGTATCGAATTTGAAACCAACCCGGTCCCGGCGACCCGGCGTTTGGGGGAGGGGGGGATGGGTCGACGGGTGGGGGGAATAGCTTCAACGTAATCAAACTGTGCGTCCATGAGGCAGCAATAATGTGGTGATGGTGGCCGGTTGGTACACTGGACCCCAGTGGGGCCTCTTTTCTTTTGGGGTGTTCTATCCACTATCGGAAGGATCTGGGAGGACAAATCTCGTGTGAGGGTGTGTGTGTGGCAAAAAAAACTGTTATAATTTGCTATATTAAATTAAAATTGAGTTCTATTTATAAAAGATTAATTAGTCTTTTTTAGATATTCATAGATATATTTATTGTAGAGATACGTTTTCAATTTTTTGTAAGTTGTTATAACTGTTACAGGGCCCCTTTCCGTTTTTAGATCGAAGGCTGAAATTGCAGCCTGTCAGCTGTTTGCATTGTACAGCAGTTTTCGAGCAGCTATCAAAGAGGGTTTAGTATAAAGGTGGGCTTATCCCAAGGTGTATGTATTTAGAAGGCTGATATTGCTTCTGCTTCTGAATGAAGATTGAATGTTTTGTGTGTTTGTCAAGCAACCAGAAAGCCTATTTTAGCAAAAGTTTTCACCCGTCCTGTCAAAACAGTGACGTTCAAATTTGGTTATAAAAAACATGCTTTGAGACCACCCGGTCTACATATATTTTGATTATAGATTCCACCACTTGATCTCTTTCATTTACCTTGGGATGAATGAAAACACCACCTTGTTTTGTCATTTTTTCGAGCAGGCACTCGAATCTAATTCTAGCTTTGAGGCTAGAATAATCTAGACTGAAAATTGCAGGCTAGTTTTTTGTGTGGTTTTGTATGTAGTGTTTACATGATTTAAGCCTCCAACTGTCAAACTCCATATATAAAAAAAACTGACTAGAATCGTAAAGGGGCCCATAATCGTATAACAAAATTAAGCTACAGTTTCTATTATCGAACAATTATATTGGTTTAGTGTTTGAAGAAATGCAGAAATACATGTATAGAAAGATGTTTTTATATTTACCATAATTATTCTAATAATTGTGCATAAAAGCAAATCTCGTTTATTTATGATGATTTAATTAATATTTGTTTTATAATTTTTGGAAGTATTTTTTTTTTGCTGCATACTAAGCTGTAATAACTGTTATACTTGCGTGACAAAAAACTATTTTTTTATCAATTAATAAATTAGGTTATGTAAAGTTTTTGTTTTTTATGTTTTTTATGTTTTTTTCAAATTTGTGTAGCTTGTGATAATTGTTATAATTTTTTAACAAAATTCGTATAACAAATTTTAGAAATACTCCTTTACGTTTAAAGTATCAAACTGTATTATAAAATGTTTTTCAAAGGAATGATTGATACATAATACATTACAATAACAGCAATTAAAACATGAAAACAAAAATAATGGAAGGTAGCCATTATTCCAAACCAAGATTTGTGGTATTGTTTAACATCTTTAACTCAATTTTTTGAACCAATTCTATTTGTGTCCGATTGATTCATTGAACATTTCCTCTGCTCGTCAATTATCTTAAAACAAAGATCTTACTCGTAGAATCAAAATTCGAAGACAACACGACCCAGCCGGTACGGACAGGGACAGCAAACAACCCCGGGAGGGGTGTGTTGAACCTCGTGAACGTTACCAAACCAGACGCACAAGCGCACGCGTGTACGCTCACGACCGGTTGCTCGCTCGCTCGCTGCCACGGGTTTCGTCTTCGTTTTTTGGTAACCTGATATCGCGCCCGTAACCCGATATCTTCCGTCAATGCAAAACATCTTGCCGGTTGCCGGTGTCTTGAGCCGTTGTGTGTCCCGCGTGTCCAAACCAAGGCACACACACACAGGAGACACTGTGCGTTATTCGTAGCGCACCGTGAGTATGGTGAGAAGTTCCCACACGACCGGGTGGATCGTTCGAAATTGGCAACGGCAACGGCAAACAGTGTTGCGATTGCGCCAAACGTCCGCAACCATCACCAATCCCTTTTTAGGGAAAAGGGGGAGAGTTGGGTTTGCCCGCCGGACGCTGAGACGTTGAAGACGATGATGTCCCGTCAGGTCCCGTTCTCCAGGCAGGATGGTGATGGGGCAGGATTGTGTATCGCGGGAGGCAGAAACAACCAAGTGAGCAAAGGGTGGCGGGGCATCCTGAGGTTGGTGGGTTTGGGAGCTCGGAGTTCGGAGGAAGGAAATATCAGATCGTCCGCACACAGCGACAGGGCGAGACAGCGTTTCGAATGGCATTAATTAGGTCCATATTTTGTGTCTGCAGTGCAATAAATAAGTGTGTCCCGTTCATTATCCGCTCAAGGATACGGGCTGACAGCTCGGGTTGACAAAACCACGACAGTGTGTGTGTGTGTTTGTTCGGAAAGGGGATGCATTGCATTGATAAGCGTTCGTTTCCTTTTTTGGTATTTTGAGGCTAACCAAAAAGTACTTTTGATGAGCAATGTTTCTTCTCAGCTCATGAAGAAAAAATCCCTATTTTCTGAAGTTCAAACATAAATCACGTTCAAAAATTCAATCTCTTTGTATTCACTGATTGTTTTAACCTCAATGCTTCAAATACTTTTGATTCTGAACGATCTCATAGTAAAACAAGCTTCAAAGTTATGCTTAGGTATAGATTTTGGTGACCTTTTCACTTGTTTTCAATGAGCGAAATTGGCCAAAAAGACTCCTCCAAAGTCGCAAGCGACATGCTACCAACGAACGATCGTTTAATTAAATCCGATCGCAAACATTTTGCCCTCCGCTCAGTGTTATAATTAAATGCTCAGCTTACCCTCGCGATACAATGTAGTTGGAATTTGGTACGCATCCACGTGCCTGTGTATATATATCATACGAATTATTAAGTGCATCGGTTCTTCGTCTCGCGACGATCTACGACTAGAAGAAATCGGGAACTTCATTCCGGCAACCAGCCGGCAGTCGGCAGCAGAGAGACGGTGATCGGTGATCTTTCCTTGCCGTGCGAAGGGCATTGAATTGAATATCATTTGTAATTTTAGAACTTCTCGGTTTGGCATTCGGTCAG
Source organism: Anopheles bwambae (assembly GCA_007018985.1). Lineage (NCBI taxonomy): Eukaryota > Metazoa > Arthropoda > Insecta > Diptera > Culicidae > Anopheles > Anopheles bwambae. The sequence continues at coordinate 28,088 of SIXB01001507.1, forward strand.
CTGCGAGGAATTTGTTACATTGACGCCAAATGCAGTGGCCCGGTGTTGCTTATCATCGTGTTGCAAATTGTAATTGGTTTTATTTCGTTTGTTATGTCTGTTGTGTCAAAGGAAAAACATTTTCTTGGTAATGTTTAATGTAATTATTTATCTATCTATATGTTGATGTTTGTCTTTACATGTTTATCTGTTTGTTTGCTTGTTAAGCGGTTTATTAATTTGCATATTGGTCGTGATATACTGATCTATCTGATATTGACTGAAACGTCAATTTCTATTTAGTTGGCTTTTCAGATTTTTTTTTTACTTTTTCAACATTTATTTGTTTCATTTTAGTTGTTCTTATTTGTTTTTTCTTTATTTCTTTCTTATTTTTATTATTATATTGGTTACTACAAGGAGTACCAATCAATTCCGTTGCATAAAAGATACATTTTTTCGAGAATAAAATAGTTTTTTTTGTGCATCATTGAAACCTTCTCTAAAGGTATAACTCAAACGCAATATCATCCCTGCGTCAGCTTGATCCACCATCGCTTGATCTCTAATTGGACGAAATTGAGCCGCACGATAAGTTTGCCCCGCGCCATGGTGCATTAGTCAAGCTTTACATTGGCCCATTGGCACGGGACAGCGGAAAAGATGTCTCTGGTTGGTTTGTTACCTTTCCTTTTGCCCGCCTTTGTCCATAATCGCACGAAGCAGCAGATGCTGCACCGGTGCTGCGTTGACCCCGAGCCAAAAACTATAACACATGGGCGCTACAAAGTATGTGCAGTGATATGTGCACTCCCATTCCTTCCTGTCAGCGACGACGAGCGAATGAAACCTTTGGCGAACGCGCCTGCTACGGTGTTCAACGATGTTCGATGCACTGCTACAACACCATCGATCCTTCGATTTGGTCCGAGGCAATCCAAAACGGGACAACGGTGTACAGCGAGCAAGTGGCGCAATAAATCCCCGCACTAGGCAAAGGGGTACGCAAACGACGCGAGGAACGGGCGCGAGGCATTGATCAAGCACCGGCCAATTGCGAACCATCAACCGAGGCCAATCACTGCCACATTCGCATCCGGGAGGGGCGGCCCACGTGAACGATGCTCGGGGTCGGCAAGGGCGCAATGTGACACTGTTCGTTTTCTTATTCAATTAATTAACTTTAGCCGTCATCGTGTTACAATACTTGTTTATTTCCCTTGTCCTCCTGCAACGGGAGACGTTTGTCAACTGCACCAATCCACCAGTCTCCGTGCCTGTGCCTCTGCTAGCCCGGGGAGGCATGGGAGTGCCTTATCGATTTTCAACGTTAATCTTCGTCGCATGGAATGGAGAAGGAATCTGAGCCGCTACGCCGGGTATGACATTTGCAGCAGCAGCAGCAGCAGCAGCCGCCCGACTCTCACTGGAGGTGCACAAAGAGCGGGCTGTGTGCGGTAAATGAGTATCACATTTACACTTCTTCAACATCCCTAAACCCCCTCCCCCCTCCCTATGCTCATTGTCGCAGCGAGCAGCTAGTCGGATCTCCGTTCTCCATCAAGCAGATGCGATCGATCGCTCCATCGCTACGGAGGCACGAAGGCACCAAGCACCAGGGCGCACGGTTTTGTTGGGTGTAGTACGTGCTCGGAGTTATATTGCTCGCGGGGTGTACCAGCCAAGCTACTGGCACACATCTCCGCTTTCTACCGTGTGTTGCCGTTTAATGAAATGCAGACACTTTTCGTTAGTTTCCACTTACAAGTAACGCATCGTTTAGTGCGCTGCAATGGAGCGATTTGCCGATGCCGGATGATGCTACCAACGGACGGACTAGGGGGTCACGGGGGTTGAGGGGTACCTTTTCCTGGTAATGCTGAAAACTATTGCGTGCGATGCTTCGATAATAAAGACGAACGCAGCTTGATGCAGCTTGCGGCGAGGTATGAGTGTTGATGTCTCGGACGAACTGATCCTATCGTTGGCGCCCGTTGCTTCAAATTACACGCAGTTTTAAGCACAAGCAATGCGAACGTTTCCGGACTTCGGGTACCACCCTGGGGGGGACGATCTACGCACTACTGTGCACAGTTAGTGGGTTGAGGAAGTCGTGCAGATTATGTTGCTACACTGGGTGATGCAGTTTAGTGTGTAGTAAACTTCGATACTAAACGATGAGTGAGAAGCGAACGAATTCTTCAGCTCAAAAATATTGTTCGTAGGACTTGGCACGAGCGGTTTCTTGCTGAAAACAATTTACCGAATTTAATGAGCTTGTGGAAGATGATAATTGCTTTATTAGAAGACTATTATCCTACTTCTTTGTCTTAGTAAGCATTCTGTCGTAAAAATGCGTATTAATTCTTTTGTTGGATATTCCGAAAGTTCTGTCCAGCATATCTCTGTAGCTGTACTTAAATGGGTTGTTAATCTGAAAAAGGTTATATCTTGATTTCATCAACCATATCCATAAATCCATATTTAGTTGATGGAGTTACGCTTAATCAGCATTTTAAAAAGATCCTGTTATGAATTAGATAAGACTTTAAATGTTGAAAAGATTACATCCAACGCTTGAATCACCATCAAGACATGCTGCCAAGATACGCTATAAGTACTATAACAAGGAAATGCTTCAGAACATACCTTACAAGACCTAACATCAAATTTCCTATTCTTCTATGCCATCGAACTACAAAAACGTGCTTATCTTGAACACTTTACAGACTATCTCACAAAACGGGGACTTAAATTTCGTGAACAACAAACAAGATAGCTTTGTTGGCTGTGTAGAAACGACACTTACACGAGCTTTTTATGGCTCATTATCACTACGATCAAGATCATTCATTCAGACCCTCTGGCATGTATAAGCCAGGGTCAGAGCATGTGTTCAAGACATTGGGACCCTTCACGATTCTAGTCAGCTTTTTTATATAGAATGTGACAGTTGGCGGCTGAAATCATGTAAACACTCCATACGAAACCACACATAAAACTACCCTGCAATTTTCAGTCTAGATTATTCTAGCCTCAAATCTAGAATTAGATTGGAGTACCTGCTCGAAAAACGCAAAACAAGGTGGTGTTTACATTTATCCCAAGGTGCATTAAAGAGATCTAGTGATGGAATACAGAATCAAAGTGTATGTAGTGCAGGTGGTCTCATAGCATGTTTTTTGAACGTCACTGTTTTGACAAGATGGGTGAAAACTTTTGCTCAAATAGGCTTTCTGGTTGCTTGGCAAATACACAAAACACTTTTTAAATCTTCATTCAGATATAGAAGCGATAAAAATCAACCTGCTAAATACATACACCTTGGGATAAGCCCACCTGTATATTATACCCTCTTTGATAGCTGCTCGAAAACTGCTATACAATGCAAACAGCTGACAGGCTGAAATTTCAGCCTACGAACTTAAAACGGAAAGGGCCCCATTAATAGATTCATTGTAGCACAACTAACAATATTCTAGTTTATTTTAAATAAAGTTGCGATCGAAATGGGGATCGAACATAATACACCAACGGCCCCGGTTATTGTAGGAGCTGGTGCGTCTATCGAATAGACTACCTGGCCCTCTAGAATTGTTGACTCATCTACGCTATATAAGCTAACTGAATTGATCTTATCACGTAGTCGAATAGGAGATCCAACGCGCACAGACACTAAAGTAATAATTGGATCGATTAGTGTTATCACGACTGTTTAAATCCAATGTATCGATAAAAAGGATTTACTCGACAGTTGTTTGTCTAATGCTCAACAAACTTTCTCCTTTCGCCTTCTTTTCGGCTCCATCACTATTGTATAGACAGCACCAAACAACACATAAACGCATTTGCCGCTGAAATCAAGCTGATGTTTCATGTTTTATTTTGTTCATGTTCGTCTCCAGATCACTCTCACGAACCACACGTCTCCGGCAAATGCAGCAAGCGCCATCGATCGAAGTGTGAAGTGGAAGGCTCTCGAAGAGGTGATGATAGGCATCAGTTACATTATGTTTAGTTTCGACCAAAAAAAAAAAAAAAGAAGCATTGGTGACCCTTTCGCGTGTCGCCTTTCATGTTACGCAAAGTAATCGATCAGACGTGTTCATTTGCCGCCTCTCCCGGGGGCCGCCTCTCGTGTACTCGATAACCAACCCTCAAAGCGGATCACTGCTTTTCGGGGTCCATATCCAGTGGGCATCATCAGCCGAAAAACACTATTGTAGACAACGGTTTAAACGATCGATTAACGCCATGGGGGGGAAAGAAATTCGATCCGCTTCGCTACGGAATATGCCCTTCCAGAGGTGACGATAGCGTGCGTGTGTGTGTGTTTCAGTATGGAGGTAGACAAAAAGGAAGAAACGAAGTAGGACACAGCAGTACCACGGTTGGACACCTTTTTTGCGGTGTGGAAGCTTTTTTTCGGTTTCACACCACTTTCATGTGTGTCTCCCCCCCGGTTAGGACATGCATCATGGCGGGTCAGTGTGTTTAGGTTCTAATGTCATAACTCCGTGTGTGAGAAACACTCGCGCACACGTGCATTAAAAAGTCACAAAAATCTCTCACTCGTAGAGCTGCACAGCAAGTTGGTACGCTCCCGGCGCACAGGAAACCCAATATTCTAATAACCCGTTCTTCTTTTTAGTCCAAGGACAAAACGTGCGCTCGATTATGTGGACACTCTTCATTAGCCCCAGTGTCGCAGCGGAATTCCCAATGGCCGGTGGCGTACTGGTCTTGTGTCTTGGGACGCCCACGGAACCCGGAGCTAATTAATCCGGGGCGCGATTGTGTGGACACGATTTACTACCGTTCGCTGTGTGTGTGAGTGTCTGTGCCACTTCACTCTCTCGCTGTACGAAGGCCGAAGCTGCGAAAGCAGCCTGCAGCCTGGTGGTATCGAATTTCTTCCCCGTCGGCTAGGGTTTGTTTTACCAAAGAATTAATATAATTCCCCTAATGCCCTGGTGTGCGCGCGCGTTGCCAGATTTTGTAGCTGTAGATTGGAGATTCGGAGGAGCGACAACGCAGAAAAGATGTTGGCAGGAGATTGAGATCCGCGAAGGAATGAAAAACAACGCAATAATACCCGAAAGTGGAGGATCCGTTTTCGTGGAAGAGATCCGCAAGGCGAAAATAATACAGCAACAATCTGTCCCGAACAAAAAAAAAAATGGCAGCCTACGGGGGAGTTCGCGTTCTCTCCTGATTGGATTGTGAATTGGACGCTATTACCCTTTTCGGGGGGTAGCGCAATGGCAGATCAATCATCACATCCGGCCGCGGCTACTGGACGTTTACAGCAAGCGTTTGCAGTCAGACACGAACCACTAAAACACGTGATTTGGCCCTTGTGGTCACAGGAGTTCCGTTTTTTTTTCGCAGCGGTGACAAATTGATCGATTGCTCCGATAGGACCGGCGAGAGGCAGGGGGTCTATGGGAAATCTATCCGCGCTCAAGGCTTTTTCTAGACTAGCGAAACAAAAACTGTGCCTCTCGCGCGATTTGTTGTCGATTGGAATGAGTCGATATTTAGTTACGCGGATCTCGAGTGGGGGTTTTGGGATTTGGTGGCCCATAACCAGTGGGCACCACACGGGCACCGGTAATGTGCCCGCGTGAGATCTGTGCCCCCGATGGGGGCCTGCCCGATTCGCTGTGTGAAGTGTGATAAATTATTTAATGGATTTGTTATACGCCTGTGCGCTGCTGTGAAACACGACCGTTGCGTCGAAGGATTCGGTTCTCGCGCGCGCGGGCTCCTTCGCACGGCTTGCGCTTTGAATTTCGGCGTTACGCGATCTATCTCGCACGGAGCGGGGAAGTTTCGAATGCGCAAGCACCATGTCGCGACCGTGTTGGGACGTTTTGGATTTGAAATCGATCGCTGTTTTTATGTTTATTTAGAAGGTTTGCGTTTTTTTCTTGTTGTTCGTTCGTTTAAGCTCTCCGATTCGCTCGCACAGGGAGACACGGGGAACGGGTACTACTTTCCAATCACCATCGCTGCCCTCCTGCCCCCCTCCCCTTTGGATCGCGAATGGTATCAGCTTTCGTGCAGCCAGCTTCCTGCGGCCCAAAATGTGACCAGCCCTTGGCCCTCTGTCGGGGCTGGGCCACGGGTTTGGTTGGTTAATACTTTTGTTTTTATTAATACTAATTTATTGGTTTACACTCGATTATCGGCCGATCCGAGTTGCCCGTCACCGGTCACGTGGTGGCCTGGGTTCCCAACTGTCCAGTCCAGTACGGATCGAACGCGTCTTCCAAAAAATGCAAAACAACGTCTCAACGGAACGGGTGGGCTGGCTGGCTGGCTGGCCGGCTGGGCGTACACAATCGGCACTACGATGGGTATCAGCTTTCCTCGGTGCCTTCCAGCAGTAAAACAAAAACGGGCCATAGGGGCCCGCGTGGCCTGCGAAGAATTAATTGCTGAAATTTAGAAGTATTATATGTTCATCGACGGTCAGAGATAGGAGTTTAGATGAAAGTGGAGGAGAGGGAAACGGCTGACCGTGACGGTGGTTTACGAGCCCCACGCTATAAATGGCGTGCTTTACGTGGTCGAGCATGCAGCAAAACACGCAGCCGTCGAGAAGTTTCGTATGGATGCGTGCTCCAGCCGCGATCCATCATCGCGGAACAACGCGGTCTCGGACTCGCTCGGATGTAAATGTGCTGCCAAATGATACCGTAATGCGTCGCCCGATAGCCGCGGAATCGGAATCCAATAGCGGGGGCCACCCGATCGATCGAGGTTTCGAAACGTTCATCATTACGATCGGTTCGCGGGAAATCTCCAGCAGCGGAGGAGCATGGGCAACTGTTAATCAGCCGTTTGTGCGCTTGGCATGAAATGCAATACTCCCGCCCGATTCGCCCCGAGATTGCTCAATGGAATGGTGTTGACGGGGAAATATATCACGAAGATTTCGTTTCGATTCCGGGTTTCGATATCATCCGTTGCGATCGTTTGTGGGGTGTGAGGCTGATGGAAACACAAAGAAAGATTTGTTGTTTCTTATTATGTTGCTTATCTAGTTTTCGTGAGAAATGAAAGTGTTGTCTTAAAAAAATGCTAAATTTTAGCGATTGATTGTAGTTCTTGGGAAATTAGGCATGATTGAGCCTTTTAGGGTTGTGTTTTTTGTTAAATTACTGTTTTTTTTTAACAGTAATTGATGTTTTGAAATGTGTGTATGTGTGATATTTTTATTAATTGAAGCTGAAAGCTGTAACGGAAGGTTATTGTTATTTTGTTTTATAGCAGTTTTTAGACATTAAACATTTAACATAAATTTGATTAAACGTGTAACCAGTATCCGAGATTTAGGAGTTACTCTGAGTTCCACATGCACTGACTTTCGGCATGCACTACGAGGGTGTACTGCGTTAATAAGACTCTAGGACTTAGTTTTAGAATGACGCGTGTTTTATATGACCCTATGATAATCACAGCAATATATGTCAGCCTAGCTAGCTCCATCCTTGAATATGCGTCAATTGTTTGTATGAATAGAAAGAATCGAATCCCTTCAAGGAAAGTTGGCTCGTTATGCTACTCGAAAATCAACATGGAATGATCCCTCGTGGCTTCTGCCATACTGATCTCGCTGTCAGCTACTAGGCCTCGAGATACTTAGCAATAGAAGGAAAAATGTGCTGGTTCTCTTTGTGGAAGGAGTACTTCAATAATCTATTGAACGGTCCTGAATTTTGCGAAACAATTCGCGATATGGTGAAAATAGTCCCATAACATTCATGTCCAGCAATTTTAAATTCTTCTTCTTCGGCACAACCACCGTTGTCAGTCCAAGGCTTGCTCGTACCACTAATGGGCTTGGCTTTCAGTGGCTTAGTGATTACACATAGCAGTATAGTCAGTCTTGGGGCATGGGGGTACGGTGCATTTGGGGCTTGAACCTATGACAGGCTTGTTGTTAATTCGTACGAGTTGATGACTGTACCACCAAACCGGCCCTTTCAACTGAAACGCTGATTTATTCGATTTCGATTAACCTCAGGACACATTTAGGGAATGTCTACGCCTAGCTCGTTTAAGGAATTGGCAAACGAGTTTATTTTATTGAATTATGAATAAGCTGACTACATATGTTTGATATATGTTTTAATTCACCCGTTTAAAGCAAACGAGTTCGATGGGTTTACATGATTAAATAAACAAAAATTCTTTTAGAAATCTTGTATGAAAGGGGCTTAGTTTTATGTTTAATTTTACTATGGGTGTTTGTAGCTTATCACAGATCAATAATTTTCTTTCAAACGATCTTTTACTGTTGTTGCATGGCTTTTGAAGTAATCTGTTTTAAATAGTTGACAAAAATCTTACCTTTAGCCTTGGTGGCGTAAAAAGAATATCCCAACACGAATAAGAACACTCCTTAACTTGATTGTGCCATTTGCTATGAAATTAAATCATTAAATCAGACCTAACTTTCGTAGCTTTAACATATGAATGGAACATTGTAAATTACTATAAAAATGACGTTAAAAAGAAGTTATTTGTTTTAGAGAACAGGTTCTTCACCCAAATTTTGGCATCTTCCCACATAACTTGGAAGAAAACTTTGCACAACTTCAGTAGAATTAGTGCAACCTTCTGGGAGCTCTATCCCATTTGGACCTAATCATCGTTCCCTTGGTTGAAGAAAGAGATGCTCTGAAACTGTTTGTACTCAAAGACTGTTCATTTAAAATAAAATAAACAAAAACTGGTAAAAATAGTGCTTATAACACTTTTCCTATCTTACTCACTCACTATTCGTGATTCGGGCTTGTGATTCGCACATATTGAGTTGAATAACAAAAGCGTGAGTCGCTAATGGGCACATAGAGTGAGTGAGATGAAATTGAGTTTAATTGCGAAAAAAGGAGTCTGTGCGTCGTCGTATTCTAATGTCCATCTTATAAACTGATTAATCTCAATGAAAAGAGTGATTATATTCACAGCCAGTGTGTGTAAACCATAGAGGAATCACTACAATGAAACGAACCTAGAATCGATGAGCCTAGGCAGCAATAACATTGTATGTAATCTCCAAACGGTAACACATAATAAAAACTGACTCTTTTGTTGTTGGATGCGTATTTTTCTGATCAAACAATAGCTTGCAAAATACATCCGCTCATGTTTCCGCCGCGTAACGCATCCCAAACCGGTAATATTGATGAAATACACGCAGCAGCAGCAGCATCGCGAAGCTAGGTCCAAAGAAGTACCGTATCAGATTTTCAATACCTTCACAACGATCTCATATTGCATTTGGGGGGCGGGTGAGTTTGATAGACTTAAAACAAGGACCATGGCGCTAGGATATCATCCACCCAGAGCCAGAGGTGCCCATGTGTGTGTGTGTGTGCATTCATTAAGGCGTGTGGAGCTTCCATTTTTTGTCCTGTTGTCCCGGCCGCTGTTTACAGCCGCTGTTCGCAGAAACAGTAGATAGGTCTTGAGTTTCTAGGTATAACTCTCTAGGTGTACCCGTCGGTGTTGGTACACAAACAGCTTTAGTAGGAGCGCTTGTGTTGTTCTTCTTTTTTTTATGCGCCAGTCTCGTTCGGCTCGTTTTGTGCTCGAGTTTCCAGGTTTACAATTTCACACTGAAGCGCTCGCTATCCTTTCGTCCCACGTCTCGCTGTTTGGGCTGTGCTGTTTGTTCTGCAGAAACCGTTGAAACTGTACGCTAACAAAATGTGTATAAAAATAATAAAAGCACACACACACAATGAACAAGAGACACGAGACGATACTAGACGATGACCCAAACCGCCCTGAGTCCTGATGCTCTCCTATCCTGCAACCTCAGTGAGTCTAGTAGGTTCCTGAAGCGGTTGTCAATGGAAATACGATGCGAGACGAGTACAGGGAAAACAGTGTGTGTGTGTGTGCGAGCGGAGGAAAAGGATTCCAATTCCGGTGCAAAACGGGTTTCGCAAAGCCGGTGTAACCGGGAAACTGGACACTTTTTCCCTTGACTTGAAACCCAACGCTCCCAGCCCCATTCTTCCTGTGCTTGTGTGTGTGTGTTTGCGTGTTTATAGCACGTAATTGTTGGGCATTTTGAGCATTTCCGGCCCCAAACCAAACTAACTCACAACTGGTCAGGTACTTCGGGTGGGGAATGAGCTGTCTGATGAACAACGTGGAACTCACTCACTCACCAGCGAGTGTGTTTGAATTCCATTTAATCGCACATTTAATATCCACTACAATGCGCGTGTCAGATTTTAATTACAACGCTCAAATAGGTGGAGGGCGCGCTAATACTGTGTTAGTGCAGGACATCGACTCGTAGTACACACCTGAGATCGCTCCGGCATCGGTCTCGTGGAGTGGTGGAAGCCGAGTGGTGTCCCATTACCCGGGCACGGGCAACGAACAACACAGCCCACAGGGTTTGAATTTAATAAAATAATGACATCCTCTTACGAACTCTCTCTCTCCCTCCCCGCGTATTGTGTTCAATCGATGACTCCGGATGTCCCGGAAACCTTTGCAACGTGACAAAAACTTCTTACCACGTTTGCTGTTATCCTTCTCGTTACAGGAGCTGGCGGAAACGGCGATGAACGACATCCTCGGCTGGTACGGGTACGACAGTGTCGATCGTCTCGAGCTGGCCGCTAACAATGTGCTACCGTCCACCTCTAACACCACCAACGCCACCGCCGCACTGGACGAAGTAGATGAGGAGGAGGAAGACGAGGAGGAAGGTCCAGGTGTTCGGCTGAAATCATCCAACTCTCCCGCTCGACTGCCATCCAGCGCATCCTCCACTGCTGCTTCACTGCTGAAGACAAAATCGAAACAATCGACTCTCATCGGTAGTGGTCACTACCTGGCACGGGACGAACCAGTGCACCCCTCCACATCGTCAGCAGTAGCAGGTGGCAGTGAGCGACGTGTGCAACGAGATGCAACATCCAGCGGGGGCCGGCCAGGACAGTCCGGTTCGTCACCCGACCCAACACGGAACGGTATCGTCTTACATCATCAAGCGCATCAGCAGCAGCAGCAGCAGCAGCTCCATCATCATCATCACCACCATCATAATGCTCCGGCTGGCGGGGAAAGCTCCACCTCAGAGAAGGACAGTTCGCGGGAAAGCTCCAAGAGCCCGATGCTGATGAAAATGCTCACCGACAAGCAAGGTGAGACGATAGTAGTGTCATAAGTGCGGGTGATTTTCGCAACGGGTAAGATTAAGATGCATCGACGATCACCGTTCGTCCAGGTTGGTGTGTCATGGCATCCGAATGTATCGTTTCGCTCGTCTTGGGTAGGACATTGGATGCTTAATTAGATTTTTAAAATGAACAGATGTATGGACAGTTTTTCTAATTGATGTAATTCAAGCCGTATGAATGACACTATAAGCGTAGGATCGTTTACAGTGTCATTTTTAATAGTGGATGGAGCTTATGACACCACAGTAAAGGTGTTTTTTGG
>SIXB01001508.1:0-39567 GCA_007018985.1 Anopheles bwambae
TTTTTTTTTATACGACTTACATTCGTACGCTTTCATTCGCTCTTTCTCACTCTGCCTCTCTTTTATCAATTCGTTCTTCGTTTCGCTAGCTTTAGCTTGCATTTCTTTCAACACCAGCATCCGCGTGGACCAAGCTAGGGATGGGCATTTTTTGTTCTTGTTTTTTATTTAATAAAAACTAACGCTTAGTAGCTAGTTACTGAGCATTGAGTATCTAGTGACAGTAACGCGTTACAAGTAACAGATTCAAATGATAAAAAGTAACTAGATGTTATTCCCAATTAATTGCAATCTAATAAGTTTTCCAAGCGCAATAAACATCAGAACGTTATTTCCAGGCGAAAAGTTCACTTTTGCATTAAGCAACGTTACAAAGGCCAGTTGTTGCATGCTACAAAAGTAACTATAGTTACGTTTATCAGTATAACAGGAGCAGAAACCCACCTCTACGTACAGCCTCCTGGGTTCGATGTATTCTTCCTGGGATTGTGGTTCTTCTTCGCCGCACTGCTGTGTGCCAGTTTTGGTTTTTTCTCCTTCTTCCTCTTTTGCACGATTCGACACCGATCGGGCCCAGTGTCAGTGTCTCCAGCGTTCTCCGCCGTGCGCTCGCGTCACTTCATGGCGACCCAAAACGTCCGCTGGCGTCTCAGGTTCGCCCTCTCTCCTTCCCATCCACCCTGTACACTCTGTGGTGGAGTAGAACAGGTTACAGGCGATCGGTACGATTCGATACGGCAGTAATTATGTGGTGCAAGCGTGTTCGTCTCGGGCACATGGGAAGTTAAAGAAAGGAAGAGAGCGAAACAAAAAAAAAAAAGACCTAAAGATACTCAGTGTTTACATCTAGCGCAGAGTGCTCCGATGCAAAAGCCTTAAACACTGCCGTTACATTGCAGTGTCAGGCTGTAAGTACATGATGTCAGCTCAATTTGTATAGCTGCCGTAAGGTTGGCATAGTTTTGGTTTTGAGTGTCATTTGTTTTTTTTATTATCTGCATCTTACTTCATGATCCAGCTTTAGTGGAGCGACTGCATACGATTAGTCCATAGTCTGCATATTGATCATTTTTAAGCAACTGTATTGTTATAACGTTTTTCGCATTTCTACGCAAAAAGCGCCTCAACACGATCACTGGCCCCAGGTGAAACTATTTACAGGCAAAACAAACAAACAAATCCCGAGGGAGCGTTCGCTGCGGAGAGCTCTCTAGCACTCGCCGCTTGTAAACCGCCGCAATCAGTCTTTCTCGCTTCGATCGGAGAAAATGAGCGATCCCAGAGATGAGCCCTCCGCGGCCCGATTAGCACTCGTTGATTTGAACGAGTCAATTACGGCTCCCGGTGCGCACACGAAGCAAACGGGTGGCACTCCGAGGGCAGAAAGTCGTAATAATACGATCCAGAAAGACAGAGAGTGAGAGAGAAAGAGAAATGGAAAGAAAAGAAAAGCACAAACATCTCCAGCCACTCCTGATCGCAATAAAGTTAGCAATGGGGCAGCAGCCGGAGCAGATTAAAATCAGCGCTCTGGGAAGCGCGAAGTGCCCCGGTCGCCTGATCTCTTCTCCCACGGGTCACGCTGCTTCTGGTGCTTGCTGCTCCCTACCCCTATCTTTTCCCCCCTCCCCATCCATCCAGGGGTTGGCGATGCATCCACCGACGACGACGACGACGACGGTCGAGTGGCACACGCAACGGCACACGACCGCGTCCGGCCAGCCAAGGCTGGCTTAGGATTCTTCTAACGCTTGCGCCCGTCTGCCTAGTCCGCGGCACAGTTAACCAGCTCTCTCTCTCTTTCTCTTTCTCACACAGGTACTGGGAACGCGGGCAGAACGCGCCACACACGCGCTTCCGTTCCGAAAACCCAAACCGGTTTTCTACCTGTACTCATCAGCATTTCAGTTTCGGGCCAAGTCCGCTGGACACGAAAAACAAAACATATTAATATCGAAAACAAAAAAAAACCAAACGGTGGTGGTGGTGATGGGGGAGTGGGGCTTCGCTGTGGAAGCTGTGAACCATCGTTAGCTCCAAGCGTCTGTGTGTGCGTTTGGATCTTCCCTTGGTTCACGCAATTTAAAAGTCCCAACGATATTTCTCTTCTGTTTTTTTTTTGTTTTATTCTCCGCGCAACCGATTTTGTTGCGCGACACGTGTCGCAGCGTCGCGGTTTGCCGCGTTTCATCCGGTAGCACCGAACCGCTGCAGCTTCGCACGGTGGGATAGGCGAACGAGTCGGTAGTGGTCAAAATTCGAACAATCGAATCTCGAAAACGGCACGTGTTGGTACGAAGTGTCCCCCGCACGCCACACACGGGGACTAGCCAGCCTCACCACCGGCTGCACCACACCGCTGCTGTGTACAGATCCCGCCGCACCGCAACTAGTGTTGGTGCGTCGGAGCACGCGCAGCCACGGCACCGTAGCACAGGTTAGCAGCGCCAGGAGGCTTCGGGCTTCGGGTTTCGGATTTCGTTGTCATCATCCCCGACCACACAGCAGTCCCCCGCCCAGCCGGAACGCCTTTCAGCAGGAACGCACGTTGCAGCACGACACGCCACCGACGAGCCAGAGCCGAAGCGGGCGCATGCACAACGGTAAAAAAGGTCCTGCTGGCCTGCCGAACCGAAGCCAGTGCCGAACGGCCAAACCTTCTCCCCCAAAAGCGACCGCTGTGCTGTACCGGAATGCTGTGTTGGCGCGCGCGAACCGACCAAACCTGCACACACAGCGCAAGGAGGCAAGGACTCCGAGCAACGCACACAGCCAAACGCTCACGAGCGGGCACGAGCGGACGGCTCCGGTTCCAGGTTGACGCAGTCCGAGCTCGGCAGGCATAATTTAGTTAGCATACGACGGTCGGTATGCAATGAAAGTTCGTCCCTGAGGCCGGTTTCCTCGGACGCGGTTGCTCTAGGCGCGCACACACACGGGGCTTTTGGTGGTGTTCGACGGTTTTTGTGTTGTTGGTGCGTGGTTTTTCGCCTCGTTTGTGCTGCCCGCCGTCCACCAGTAGTGTGGCCCCAGCACACTGTCCACGGCGTGTACGTGCGTGTGTTTGTGTGAGGTGTGGATGGGGGTTCGCTTAGCGGGGTGCGTGCAAGCTGCCAGGATATCGCTAGCGGGGGGGCCATCAGGTGTGTGTGTCGGAAGTGGACGCGGAATTCTAACGCGCGCGGCAGGCTACCGTTACGTGTGCGGGAACTTCCAATTTGCGGGAATCCCCTGCTCAGAGGGTCGGTTTAAGGGGAAACACGAGAGTCCCCCACTGTAGAGACAGATAAGCAGGTGAGTGTGTAGCCGGGTGCGTTGAAAAAAAGGGCCGAGAAGGACATTAGGGTTTAGGTAGGTGCAGATTGTGGTGCGGTGGGTGAGTGAAGTGTGCGCGCGGGAATCATTTCGAAACAGCAAACAACATCCTCAGCAATACAACAATCAAACAAACTCAAAAAAACCACTGTTCGCGAAACGCGCCAAGTCTACAAGTCAACTTACAGGTAAGAGAGTATTTTTTTTTTAAATTCCAATTGATTGGAAAATTAGACTTTTGTCATTTTCTCCACAACCAACACTGTTGTACGGAAAGATACAGTTGGCTTACGTTTCGAACTCGTCTCCGAAGTTCAGCGGTGAATTTCATCCACTTTGCTCCAACCGTGCCGAATTCGGGTCAGATCTTGTGGAATATCTGCAACTCCTACCCAGAGGTTGTCTTTCTGCATACAAGACATGGTTTGGAGCAGGCAAAGTGTTAACCCCCTCCCCCTCTTCTTCCTCTTTGGTAAAGGTGCGTGTGATAGGTGCAACCCATATGTCAGCTTCCACCTGTGCGACCCACCCTGCCCACGCCCCGCCGCACGAAAGACCCGGGGATCCGTGACATCCGGGAAATCAAAGGTCCACATGCACACTTTTTCCTAAATCAATTTAACTATGGCAGTCTCTTGTACCCTCACACAGACACACACACATAGTGAGTGCGATGTGAAGTAGTGTACCGAAGCACATGTTCACATGTGTCGTTACCCGGATCCTCTCGGCAGTTGAAGAGGTCGTCTTCAATCGGGCGGGGCGGAGAGCTGCTCCACTATTACCGGGTTGCAAGATATACGGCTTCCGAGTAAACGGTTTTCGCGTAGCTTATTAACCGCGTAGCGCGACGCAGTCCTCTAACCTCCCCTTCCCTCCTTCTCCTTGCTCCACCATATTCCACCCGGCACGTTTTAGGTCAAGGAGTCGGTGTGCCTCTCACGTGTGCGTACGCGCCGGGGACGTGAATGCGGTCCGTGTGGCCTTTTTCCAGTGTGTGTGCTTGCGCTTGATTTTTATTCCTCGTTTTTCCACACACACACACACACATACGTTTTCCACTAGCAGCTCGGCGAGGACAATATCACAAAAGTTTTCTGCGACTTTTCACGTCACCATATGCCGACCGGCTCCCTCTTGGACTTCCCCTCGGCAGGCTGCGAAGTTTGCTGTGAGTTTAAATTCGCTCTCCTCCCGGTGTCCCCTCCCTGCAGCCGGCAACCCTCCAGGCTGTTGGGGAGGGAGGGCTTACATTTGCACCACCGGACCCACTGCTCCGAGGTACACGGAGGTTCTGCAGGTGGATAAAAAAAGGAAGGAAAATTGGAAAAATAGCGTAGTGTGGTTTTCTCGGCACTCAGTTTCTTGTGCTGTGGCTTTTCTCGATGTTTGTGCTTTATAAAACCCTTTTTTTCCTTTGCTTTCGGGCGGCAAGGCAAAGGATCCTTCACACAGAGGACCCACTCCACTAAGTGATCAATAATTTCTGTGTGCCGGAGGGGTTTCCTCGCCTAGTCCGCAATATGCGCAACACGAAAAAGGTGAGAAAATCACGATGTCGGTTGGGAAATTCATGACTTTGAAAACGAAAAAAACCCCCCCCGCAAACCCCCAAAACAAGGAACTCGAATACAAAGGCCCGAAACCCCTCAGTAAAAGTATAATCGTAATGCGTCGGCTGCGGGTGCGTTGGAGTGTAAAAATGATAAGCGACAAGGCATCAACGCAGCCGCTGTTACGCGAACGTACGGGTACGCAAACCAAATAAAACCTGCCAAACCGATTTGACGTAAACACACACACACACACACACAATGCAACTGGAAGATTTGTGTCGAGATTTTCGGTGTTCTCGCGCGGGCGATGTGTGACTCGACGCGTGGTTCTATTGATGTTTCTCCTGGGCTTTCTCTCTCTCTCTCTCTCCGTTGCTAAGGGGACCCCGGCAAAGCAAAGGCACACCCGGAAAAATAAAAACACACCAGCATGCACACGCACACACGTAGTTAAACAAAGGGGGGGGGGGGTGCTATAGTCGTCGCGGACGGTAACTAATTTGTGCCGCCACTGCTGTCACACTGCTGCTGGTCTGCTGGGTGTGCGTAAGGACTGGGAGCGTTCTCGGCTAGTGCTGGTGTTCTGTTGTGTTGCAAATGAAAAGCTAGAAGGGAGAGAAAGAGAGAGAAAGAAAGAGAGAGAGAGAGAGAAGATTGAAAGAGACTGAGGCAACACACACACACACGCGGAACCATTCAGTCGCCCTTGGATACAACGGCAGCAAAACAATTCAGTTAAGTTTTTCCCCAACTACACGCGCGCGCGTGTGTGTGCGACCCCTCGGGTGCTCCTTTGCCGCTTTCAGGTGCTCCTGGGGATGGCGTGCTTAATCACCAGCGGAACAAGCCCCCCCCGGACGCGTCCAAACCACTCACGAACCTACGCTGGCACGTAAAACGGGCACCTCGGTGGAATGTTTTGGAATAGATCTTAGGCGATGGGACCTGGGGCGAGGTCCACGGGCGGGTTGGGGTAGGCAGGGCGCTAGAATTCACATTCACTTGTCCCCCACACGCTGTCTTGGACCTCTCCGAGAGGGGAGGACGGTTTATAATCGATATCCCGCGTGCGTTCCTGAAGTTCCTGATGTCCTGGGGTTGGTGCCGCAGTCGTCGGTGAGGTCCTGGCTGCAGTCGACCACTCTCAGAAGCTCTGCGAACATTGACAACGAAGGAAAAGGACGTTCTTTGAATCGCTGGTTTTGATTTCTACAAAGCTATGCCGCCATGTTGGATGGTTCATCGTCCAGTCCAACAAAAAAGTGCCTCGAAAGGTTCGTAAGGGACTCCAGTAGCACTGCCCGCACACTTTATGGCATCAATTACTCCAGAGCTTGGAGGGTTTTGGCCCGAAAGAGAAGCAAAGGAACACACACACACACACACCTGTGCAAAAACCTCGGCAACTAATATTGTTTGTGTTTTGTTCCGGCTCCGGCTTCAGTGTGTTTTTGTTTTACAGCCAGCCCCGCTGGGCGCGCGCTCAGAGAAACCTTCAGAAACGGTGGGAGGGAAATTTAATGTTCTGCGTCCTTCTCGGGCTCGAAACCGCGTCCCGGCCTTGCAGCAAAGTCCCAGCACTGGGGGAAGTGATGAAGAAAGTTGCTTCAAAGTTGCATCCTTTCGCTGGCTTTTTTTTGTATGTGTATGTTCCGAGTAAGAAGTTCCTTCCGTTGCTTTTAGTGTACTCTGCCAGGAGTCAAACTGAAAACTCCGAGGTGTGGAGAAAGCGAGACGGACACTAATTGCTTGTATTAATTTTCCTACATCCCCCTCCCAACGTTCCCAACTGTAGCCTACAGTGGTGTTGGCGCTTCCTGTTGATTCTCTGCTCCGCCTGCCAACGCACGCCTTTGGACGCCGGCCGCCGCCGGAAATAGCATTCAGCCGGGCAGGCATGGACGCGGAAAGGCTCTGAGCTACCTCGCGCAAAAAAAAAACGGCCGCCTGCTTTGAAGGCCGAAGCTTGCAAGCACACATTTGCATACCGTGTGCCGCCCACAACCCCTATTTGATGGGGCAGAGTTGACTGCGCGAAATGGAAAAGGTCAAGCCCTCAGCAAACGGCACTGCCGCTCCCGGTTGTAGTCCCCGCCCGAGCCACACGGCAAGGCTTTAGAACGTCCCCTTGCAGATGGCTCGCCATCGGTTTAGAAACTGTTGATTAGCTTCCCCTCCCGGGGGCCGAAGGGGCGATGGGGTCGGCGGCCGCCCAAAGAAAAGGAGATGCATGTCAATTAACACTAATTAAGCACTCGGCGATGCTACATGCACGTGCAGTTGCATACCTGCCCCCAGGAGCTCCCCTCCCTCCCTAATGGTCGCAGTTGTCATACATTTTTTACATCCTTCTTGCACGCCCTCTAGGCAGAAACGTTCGCAGTAAGTGATTCATTTAGCATTTTACGACACGGAGCGACACGACCGAGCGACCTACTGTGGGCACTAGAACCCCGAGGTACGATCGTAAAGTCGCGTCAATAATCGAAGAACGGTGGCCCACCAGCTGCGAAGATGCCAATGGGTGTCGTTGGATATCCGATCGATGCTCGAGGTACTAATGGGAAGCTTTCTTCAATGGGACCGTTTGGGAGTTGCTGCGTCGGTGGTTTATTGCCATGGCTGCGTTGGTGTGGAGTGGTTGTGTAGAACAAGTAATTTGACACGTCCGACGGAGGGTGGACGCTGCTGGATACTGTAATTATGAAAAGGTTAGCACCGCATGACCCGTACCAGCTGAGTGACAGTTTTAACCTCGACTACCCAACTCACTGCTCGCTGCTGCAATGCTGCAAGCTGCATCTTCCCCCCCCCAAACCGACTCAACCAGTCGGCTATTGCGTAAAAAAAGCCACCCTGCCTTCATCTGGCTTCGATAATCTTCCCCCGGGCAGTAGCTACCGCTCCTTGCCTCCTTTCCCAACCGATCCAACAAAGCCAGTGGTACTGCTTTGGCGACAGCAGGCCCGGCGTCAGGTCGGTCCGCACACCTAACCAGTTTGTTACGCGAAGCGCCGAGTTCTGCGTGGGCAGATCGGACTGTTGCTGCTGCTGCTGCCAACTTGTTTCCATCGGCCCTGATTGCATCAGCATCGAGCGCTCGAACAGCGTACGGGGACCGGGCTCTGCTGGGCACGATGCACTGTTGCAAGCGCCGGGGACGCGCCTACGCAAAACCTAGCCGCCGAAGGCCGCGGCACTACGGCTGATCGAGCTGTTGTGCGGTAACGGGTAGAGATGTCACCCAGTCACCCCGTTTTCAAGATGACCCTTTCACTATCAGCGCGTTTTGCTGGTGCAGCGTGATGCGTGATGAGGTGGGCACGAAAAGGGACGCTCGCTCGCGCAAATCGGAAAGCGACAGAGCGACACATCAAACGTTACGATGCGGTCGCAGGCGTTTGTGTGATGGTCTAAAGAGCAACCAAACAACGGAAAAAATCCCAAATTGAGCAATCTTAGTGTATGATGTAGCGACTACATTCAAGCATTGATCTTGCTGCCGCGCACAGCAAGAGAAGTGTTTATCGTATTTACGAGACATAATTCTTAATCAGTCAATGAAGCAGTGCTGGATTTACTTCTACATAGCTCTTGCACAATTTTATTTGAAAATACACGAACTACAAAACGGATTTAACGATATAGGGTTGTCCAAATCTGACTGGAATGTAAAAACAACTATCTCTGCCACCTCAAGACCTACTTTGCCCAGCAAACGTGTAATGTTTTCAGTACACTGCAAGTATTCCTGGGCTCAAAGTAATTTCTGACAGGTTCAAGATAGAATTCAGGAGCTTGTGGTTTTAGTCTGTTTTCTCCCTAATCAAGACAACCATGTTATGTTTTATGTTCTTTGTTGAAAAGAATGTACTACATGAACCAAAGAAAATGGAATTCCTTCAGATTCAACATCATGTAGCTCATGAAACGAGCTACACAAAGCTTTGAAGGAACTTTATACCATGTACTACTATTTGTTAAACTACCTAGAGAGCTTTCTGATAACTAGAGAGCAATGGACAAACTGTTTCTAGTAAGATTCTGAGACATCTACATAGCGAAGTGTCATAATTTGTGCTTGTATCTTTGTTTGATTGACAAATGATAGATTTTGTGAAGATTGTCTAGCGGAAGATACTTTTACAATGAAGCGTAAACTACGATATGTATAAACTATCGAGAACTGGCATTTGTTTTCAAGAGGTGGCGGACCACAACGAGCGACATCGCGTGGCGTACCCGTATGTTTGACATCTCTGCGGTAGTTGTACGGCGCGTGCCGGTTTCTTTTGACACCAGTCGCTCCGCCTGAACTCTCTGCTTTACATGCCGCACGTACAGTGCGCCGTTAGTACACGGTGCACGTGTGACGACGTCAGCTTTGGTGTCGTGATTTGCGTCCGTCCCTCCGCGCTTCTTGTCCAGCGGTAATTTGAGAAAGAAGAAGCAAAATAACAAAAAAAAAAACAACAAATTCCCCATTGGGCTTCTTTTTATCTTCGTTCAACTGCAGCTACCGCCCGCCCGTCATCAAAGTCAACGCAAGTGAATGTGCGCTACACACTGTTTCCTTCGGCGAGGGTGGGTGTAGTTAGTACATTTTTCTTCATTTCTTTGTTCAACGTACAGCAGTAACAGCAGCAAAAGAAAGCAAAGAAGCAAAACAAAAGCACTTCATGTTGTCCTGCTGGCTGGAGTGTATGAGTGCTAGCTCATGGCGAAGTTTGGTAAAATTCTGTAGAACCATTCGCTCGGCATTCACCCACCACACCAAACATGTCAAAAGTCCCCAAACCAACCAGTCCCTGCCAGGGGGATTTGGAATTTCCAGTTACATTCGAGCTCGCTCTCCGTCCCTCTAAATCCAAACCCTAGAAAAGAAAAAAAACCCCGCAAAGAACAGTTTGACCGATGGGTTCACCACCTCGTCCCCGGCAATGCCACACAACGGAACAAGAAGGTTTGGGAGAGGGACTACCAGTTTCCTACCCATTGTTGTTGTTGAATTGTGATTGATTTCTCTTGTCATCCAGCGCGCGCGTTGGTGGAAACGCGTTCTCGCCCACTCCCTCCACCAATGGGTGGAGAGGGCAGGGATGAAATCGACCAGAGATTTCAGGGGGAGGGAGGAGGAACTTTCCTAGGGCGCTGTGACCGGAATAATTATTGACCACGGGCGGCGACAGAACTGGGGTTTTGGATTGCTTGCACCCTTCGTCGGGTACGTCGGTGCTCGTGTCAGCTCCAGCATGAGGAAGTGAGACTTTTGGGGTTTGGTTGTTAAGGGATGTT
Source organism: Anopheles bwambae (assembly GCA_007018985.1). Classification (NCBI taxonomy): domain Eukaryota; kingdom Metazoa; phylum Arthropoda; class Insecta; order Diptera; family Culicidae; genus Anopheles; species Anopheles bwambae. The sequence continues at coordinate 10,167 of SIXB01001508.1, forward strand.
GCCTTTTGCTTGAGATTTTTTCTTTCGGTTTTTTCGGGGGAGTCGTGGAGTTCTGGATCTTAGCCACAGGCACACACCAGGCTTACAGATTGTACAAACAATCGTTCGCACCGGGGCCCGGCACTGGACTACACTGCCCAAATTGCCTGATTTGCTGGTACATCTGGCACCTCTTCGAACGCTTTCTAAAAGGCTGCAGTAAGTCCCGCAAGCTTCGGGAAGGAATCGATTACTGTGCCGGGCAGGTCCCCCACAATGCCCGTCGTGCAGCTCCAAAGTGACATTTATTTATTTGGTACGTACCGTCTCGGCACCCTGCGCATATCGCTCACATTACTGACGCCTCCGCCTGGGCCTGGTGTATGTTTGTGTCTTGAAAAACCACGATCGTCGCGATGCACACGCAGCCATACAACCTTCAATCAATCAAGCGTCCGCTTGCGCGTCCCGCTGGTCTTCTGCGGTTCGGCGAAAATTTACGAAACCGCAGCAAACACACACACACACGTCCATATTTGGAAACGTGATGCGAGCTGATGTAGAGGACGCACACGCACGTGACGGCTTCCAGGGTCTCTGTATGTAGGTCGCAACCGGGAGCGAGCAGCCGCATCCCGCTGCTCATCCTCCCCTCGAATATGCGCGAGATTATGTTTCACAACATTTTTCCGCCTAATTGTTATCGTCATTACAGGGTCGCAAACGAATCGCTGCGAGAGTTTTGGATGCGCTCGCCACGGGGCCCAATGCTGCTGTGTCTGTACTGCTGGTGCATTGCCCACGGTGATGATGCCGCACACAGCCACACATATGTGTGACACTGGGTTGAGCTAATTTTAGCCTTGCGCCAACTGCACACTCTTGGATCGCCCCGGCTCATGCCCCAACGTTTGTGTTGCAATAAATTATCTCGATTGGCGTTGCATCCTGGCGACTGTGTGTGTGTGTGTGTGTGGGTGCCACGCGAACGCGCAAAAGGGTTCAAATATTATATGCCCGGGAGCGGGCGGGCACCACGGCACGAAGGAATGCGACGGTGGCTCCGGCGGAATGCAGCCGGAACCTGTGCCGGGGTGTTTGTGTGGACCTCATTGATGCAACAATTTGGTTCTTTTCGGTGGGCGCTGGAGGACGCTGTGCGGATTCCAGGCGGTATGCAGCACTGGAATCCTGCGCCCCAGCGATGGTTGATTTTATTATAAAACATTACACACTCCGATACAGACAGTCATCGTCGTGGTGCACGTTGATACGACCTCACATTGATTCAATCAGTGTGTGTGTGTGCGGGGCACGAGAGTGAGGAAGTTGCAGGTTTGTTGGAGTTGTACTTCTATTCCAGTGAACTCAACGATATTGCATTAGAGGGCACTGGGTGTGTGTTGAATGGAGTGTTGTAATGGGCTTAATTACACAGTGCTACTTCTAATCCGCTTTAATCGCGATGGCGGACGCTGTTACGTGGAGGTGCACTGGTACATTGGGACATTGCTTGCATCTTCATTGTTTTGTGCTAGTTTTTAGGATCTTTCGGCTTTTATGATAGCAATTACTTTCTAGTTTAATTATCGCATCGTATGCTGTTTGAAGAGGCACGAGTTTTTCTGCAAACGAAAAGTATTCGACTGTTGAGGATACTTCTGATGATCTTTATTTCAAACCGGTCAAACAAGAACATCCACGGGTTTACCGTATTGTGTTAAAGATTTCTGTCACTTGGTAGCAAGCTTCCTACTACCTGCCGGTGGTCGAACTATCGAATGTAACGAATCTCTTGAAGTTATATAGCGAAAAGTAGTTAAATTCTAATGTGCTAAGTCCATTCCTGTCTGGTGCCGCTGCTGAATAACATCTGCAAATAAAGTTAAAGACATTTTTACAATGTTCTCTGAATCCTCATTCAACCGTGAAACGCAAGAGCACTTCAAACTTTGCGAAAGCTCTCACTGCATTACCATTTTCAGAACAGTGTCTGTAAAAATGCTCCGTTTCTGTGGTGCACGCGACTCATTGCAGCCAAACTGAGCTCGGTCCGGGCGTGCGTTCTCAGGTTATGGTTGCTCACCCGCGATCAGGTTCATTAGTATTTTCCGCAGTTAACCATACGTTTAGTTTGCTCCCTTCTACCGTCCCAGACTACCTTTTTTGTATTTATTTTAGTTAGATTTTGAGACAGGTTTGGCGGGTCGATTGCTGGGCGGAAGGTGAGAAAAGAAAGGCAAGCCCTCTAAGGCTTCCGGCAGTGAGCGATTATCCCGTGGCGTTTACGGGTGTTTGGGTGTGTGTGTGTGAGGGGGCAGCGAAACGTTGATTTAATTGATCGATACGCGACTGTCGCGACTGTGGTTACAGTGAGTCTGTTTTTGTTGCTTTTCCCTCCCCTTGCATGGACGCGCCTGCTGAAGATGACGGATAAGGCGAAACAAAAAACACTCACACTGATCGGGGAATGGGACGTGGAGACGTGGTGGCCACCAAAACACACACACACACAGCTATCAAGATACACAAGAACAAACGAAAAAAACCTCCCCATCCCCAAAAAAAAAATGACCCACGGCAGGAAGAAAGAAGACATTAGTTCCAATTTGGAAGTTAATCAAGCACAACTGCCCGAAATGGTCCAAAATTTCATACATGGTGTCCGCCCGAATAGTCAAGCAACCTTGAAGCGACAAAGAGGAACACAAATGGAGGAGAGAGAGACACACACACATACAAAGTAGTAAAGCGATAGAAAGGCGACGAAAATGCGAATCGACAACGCGGAGCGCAAACATGGGCCCGGCTGATAAAGATTTCGAGAATGCATCCCGCTGGAAAATCGAAGACACCCAGCGTGTGGAATTACATTAGAGCGCAATGAGAGAGAGAGAGAAACAGAGATAGAGCGAGCGTGATAGTTAGTGGGAAGTAACGGAAAGCGTTTTTGTTGATGAAATGAAGCAATGAAAACATCATACAGGAAAAAGGAGAAAAAGATGAAGCAAGAGGGAGTAAAAACCACCACCCAAAGGCTAGGAAAAATAGAACCCAGCAAGAAACAAAAGATAATACAAAACAAAAAAAGCAGATAAAAAAGAGATGAAACAAAAACGAAAACGGCAGACGAGCAAACTCGAAACAAGGTTAGTGTAAATGAAAGCAGTTGAAAGAAAAACAAAAAAAGAAAAGAAAAGGAAAAGAAATGAAACGGCAAGCGAGAGAGAACACGAAACAAAACAAAGACACTAAAATAAGGGAGGACAAAACCATTAGCTCAGCACGGGAGACGCAAACTGAGACGGGACAAGAGCGTGCGGGCTAGTAAAAATGCTCAACGATACGTATAATCACCGAGCGTCGTCCGCGGCACACGGACAGTCCGAGATTGGGACGTAGAACAATGTCTGTCCCCATGCGCCTCCGCCTTCGCCAATCCCTCCGCCACTAAGCTCGAGCAAGTTTCGTTTCTTTCGGGGTTTTGGTTCGGGATCGGGAATCTTCTGCGACTGACGGAAATCGTGAATGTGATAAAGCTGAACATGAGCACCGAGAGGGACCCGCCGCTACCACTGCTGCTGCTGCTGCTGCTGCTGCTGCTCCTGTTTCTACTGCTGGTCCACAGCGCGGCCTGTCCACTGGCCGCCAGTGCCCTACAAACGAGCGCTTTATTAACATTAATTAATGATAATTTTATTCCTTCTCATTATCTCGTTCGCGGGCCCCGCTCTTTTTGTCTTTTCGTTTCGGAGACACGAGACGGGAGGCAGGCGCTGCGGCGAACCGGTCACCACACATGATGAAGATGATCAGGGTGGTGTTGGACGGATTGGAGGATTTTCGGCAAACCGGCCGCAACCATTTCCTGCGCGGCCGGGTTTGAGGATGAAGGAAGGATCCTGCCAGGCGGACAGGGTTTTGTTGTCTGTTTGGCCCTGTCACTCACTAGCACAGGTCGGTGTCGATGGGGGCTCAACCAAACTGCTCCGAACTAATTGCGAAACTCCTCCAGCGGGGTAAAACCGTCGCCGGGCAGCGCTTACTTTCCCTGGCTATAAAGACACCACCTTCCTTAATATCCTTCGCCTCCACTGTAACCATTGGGTTGTGAAGAGTTTTCGTCAAGTTTTGCCAGCGAAGCACACCTCCGAAACGCGTTGTTTGCCTTTTCCCGTTCCGAGCGTCAAATCCTTGTCAAGTCAAACGCCACCAGTGACTTTTATTGAAGTTTGACACAAACGAAAGAGAGAGCCGTATCTATTTCTAGCATTAAAGCTCATTTAGTCACTTCCTCTACTGTGGGGATACTCAACATTGGTGATACTTTTCCTTACTTTTTATTCGCTATCCATCTTTCCCCCGTTTACACCCAACGCTTGAACGCTGCAATCGTGCCGTAGGGTCCGTGTTTACACTTGCGGGCGGTACACTTTTCATTGCTAAATATTTAAGTAGCTTCCGCCGCACGCTTACATTTACATTGCCCAATGAATGTCCCCTGACCCGCCCTGCGCGATTCCAACCCCAGCAGAGCACTATTTGAAGTTGGCGTCAGGCGTAGCGCACTGTCATCTTCGAATTGCGTGCCTATTTTTCAAAGCCCATTGCTATCTATCCTAGCCGAGCCGAGTAAAAACCGACCTCCCTCCGGCGACTGCTGATCCCGGCGTAGGATGAATACTACCTCCCAATGTTCCGCACCCAGAAGCACCACCACCAGGCCCGGTACGCTCGTCATAGTTTTTCCAACAAACATCATGAATATTTAATACCGAACGAAAAACATCTTAATTTTTGTCCCGAACTCTTAAGTGTCGGCAGATCCCGGGGCAGCATCTCTTCTTCCTTACAGCACGCACACACACACACACACACACACTCAAACGCACAGCATTCCAATTACGGTTCCGGTCGTTTTTTTTGCCTTGCTGGATATAAGGGTAGTACTTTCTTCGCCAGAGTTTCGCGTGTGTTCCTCGCTTGTGTCCTCGTTTGCTTCTATTTTGTCGGCTGAATTCAAGATATTCCCCCCTCATTTGGGTTCTTTTTTAAGTCGGTACCTTTTGCCGCTGCCAACTTTTCCCGCACTCGTAAGCACGGGTAAGTATTGGCAAGTGAAGTGTGGGACTCCCAGGGTTCCCAAGTCTGCAAAGTCAAGATGCCTAGGACACACCGAGCAGACCGAGCGGAGAGCAACGGTTCTTGATACCGGTGCCGTCACTTTGCGGCAACATTTCATGCCTTAATTTAGCGCAAAAAGGTCTCGAGCTCGTCTTGTGTGTGTGTGTTTTTTTTATGCTTTCGGGTTGACTTCGCTCCATCCAGTGTGAAGCCATCTTTTGCCGTTGGAAGTTGAAAATGAAACGAAACCGGGAGCAACTCCAAAAAAACAAAAAAACAAAACAAAAAAACACTTACAATTCGAAGCAAAAAGATACATATTTACACGTGTTTCATTTAATTTTGCCAACCACGAGGAAAAATGCATTTCGACCTTTCTTGCTCACCATCCCTTCCGCGTCCTTCTTCCTCCCGCGTTGGTAGCCAGAGTAACAGTAGGTAAGCCTAAGCAAAATAAAATAGCTTGCTTCAAGCCGGATCCAAACCCACGAGCTCAGACGCAGGGGGGAAAACGCACCATCCCGAAAGCGAGAGTCAGCATTAAAGCATTAAATATGCTGAAAATACGGCAAAAGTGTGAATGCTGCCCTGGAACCTGCCTGGAGAGCAGAGGACGCGCGCTCGGTGGTGCGGTGCGGTGGTGGCGTGTGTATAAAAATAAAAATAAAACCTTTCCCAGGGCCCCGTGCCGTGGTAGCGCTACTGACACTATCACCGCCCCGACAGTGGAGGGCTTGTGTAGAGGAGCTCGAAAGTGCTCGAAAAATAAAACGCTCGCAGGGCCCGAGGGGTTGTGGGAGGCGGGGGGGGGGGAGGATATGCCGTGCCCGTGACTTTTCCGTACGGACGAAGAAACAACAAACGAACGGCCCACGAACGGTGGCGAGCAAAATAAAAATAAAGCAACCATCCCGGGGATGGTGGTGCCGGTATCGGTTGTTAAATGGATCCTGCTTGCACCATTATCCCCGGGACCGGGGTCGAAAAATGGGTGGGTGAATTCGGGGAGAACTGTTCGGGCGCCCTCGGTGTAGTGTGTGGGGCCCTTGTTTTTCGGTATATTTTGTTATTTGGTGGGCTGTGCGTGTGATGAGCTGTGGCGCTGATCCTGCTGCTGCTGCTGCTTCCTTCTCTGCGTGTCCCATTAGGAGGGAGGAAGCGGGAGGATGCTTTTTCGCTGGCAAACTTTTGCTCTAAAAACACCTCCTGAACATTCCAGGATAAGCGGGTGCTCACGGCGGGAAGAAAATGGTGCGGCTTCCGGGTGAATGGTCGTGGTATATGGGGCAATCGTTTCTGTTGTTTTTGGTTATTTTTTGAGAGTGGATTTTCGGGCCCACTTTCTTCCCTAATGGGAGACAGTCAGGGGGCGGTGAAGTAACGCGTACGTGAGTCACTAATCATTCGTTCGACAACGGTCGGCGAATGAGCTGGCTAATGGCATAATCCTTTCAATGCACTTTTTTCCTGCGTTTTGGAGTGGTTGAAAGCGTTGGGAGGGTGAGGGGTGGCCGTTTTGGGTCAGTGCAAGAAAGGATGAAAGTAAGAATGTTTCATAAAGAGCATAAATTACCTTTATAGAGATGCGTAGAACACAAAAAAAATTAGGTAAATGCTTATTTATTGGCAAGAAATGTAAAAAAGGGGTGTCCTTAAATTACGTTACACTTAAAATGGACGTAAGTAACACTAATAAGCAACACTTTCAGTTTTGTAGCAAACTTGAGAATGTTTTTGGGTAGAAAACTAAAAACAAGACATTTAATATGAACTTAATTTTCCTACAATTATCCATAAATTACGTAACACGTTTAAAAAAAAGACTTGCCTACTCACTCCCTATTGTCTGACAATGTAAAGTTTGAAGCGACTTTACCTCTTGACGGTTATCTTAATTCCTTTGAGCGTTGCGTAATTAATGGACGGCACTCCTTAGCTGCTTTAGATTTATACATTTTTTGTGCGCCATTTGGTTTTACTTCACCTTATTAAGATTCTGGGTTTTGCCAATGCAAACATAAGTTTAAATTGTGGAAAAGGAGTAACCTACAGGGTGGCATCGTAGATGTGATACACCTATTCGAGTGCCCCTATATTGTTTTTTATGTCACTGTGTGTCAAACTCATGGGCATATTTTGACTGCTTAATGTGTTTACTATTTATCGTGAAAAACTTACTCTTAGTGTTCTCTTCAGTTTTCACATATATTATAAAGGATTCAAGTCGTGAACAAATAAAATTTTGGCATTTGCATAGATTGACAAACATACAGATTAGGGAGAAACTGTCTCATCTCAATTTAAGTCGACTATTCGTCTATCGGACCATCAAGCGATACGAGGAGACAGGCACGGTTGTTCCAAAGAAGAATCCGGGCAAAAAACGGAGTGTCCGGACTCCAGCGGTGATTAAAAAGCGGTAAAGAACGTGTGCGGCGAAATCCAGCACGCTCGTTAAGAAAAATGGCGCGTGAAATGAACATGAGTCACTTTGCCATGCAAAGCATTCTGAAAAGGGACCTTGGTTACGGAGCGTTTAAAAAGCAAAAAATTCATGGCTTAACCAGCAAAAATATTACCGAAAGGGTGACCAGATCTCGCTTGTTGCTGAAGACGCACGCAGGTCACGAAATCATCTTTTCGGACGAAAAACTGTTCACTCTGGAGGAAACCTTGAATAGGCAGAATGATCGTATGTATGGAGCATGTATTCGGGATATAACAGCCGATATCGGTATCAAAATGCGTCAGCTGTGATGGTTTGGGGAGCTATCTCGGCAAAAGGGAAGTTTCCGTTATTGTTTATCGACAAAGGCGTGAAGATCAACAAGGAGTACTATTTAGAGCACGTTCTTCAAGGCCACTTGAAACCATACGCTAAGAAGCTTTCTGGCAATGACAGCTTTTGCTTTTTTGCCAACAGGATTCAGCTCCAGCCTAAGGCTCCATATGGCTTTGATCGTTCAGAAGTGGTGCAAAAGGAGCATTTGCCATATTTTTTCAGTGCATCGAAATGGCCTGCGTCGTCTCCAGATTTAAACCCGTTGGACTTCAGCACATGGGGATACATGCTTGGAAAGAAGGGCGACGCCAAACATTTACATTTGGACGGATTCAAGAAACGGTTGTTAAAGATTTATGCAACAAAGATTTACAATTTTATTACAAAAACAAAGTGTATCATTTCTACGATGCCACCCTGTATAGCTGAAAACCTTTATCAAATCACTGTCGGAAAAAGTTCGAGTCAAAATGAGACTCTGATACCTGTAGCTTTGTTTACCAGCCAGCGAGCAGTCAATTAAACTATCGAATCAATCGTATGCTAGTCGGTTCAAATGCAATATGATAGCGATGTTCTTCGCTATCGTTTGCTTAAATGCTTTAAATTGCTTGAATAATTCAGTTCGTTTATGAACTTGAAAGATTGAAGCATGAATTTCATACAATTCAGAGCAGCTGTAAAATAAAAAAGAATTGATATATGATATACAATTTTCTCTACCTTTGCAGAGAAAAGGTAATACGAATTAAATGTAACATAACATACAAATATTACCGCTTGCGTTCTCCTTTCCACCCTGGCGCTCTTCTTTGCAATCCTTACCTAGTCTCCTGTTTTATATGGAAAATCTGTTCCGCGCACCGTATGGCTGATTGAAATAAATAAGTTTGCTTTAAAATGTCTACAAAAGAAAGAAAAAACCGTGAAAAACGCAACCGACAGCGGCGAGGAGCCACCCTTAACGACCGGTTCGGTTCCACGACCGTGCGCGCACCGGGTAGTTCAATTAGAAAAAGTTCACGTTCACGTTTTTCGGCTGCCCTCCATGCCCGGGTCCCCGTCCCGCACTGCCATCGTTTCTTGCAGTGCTATAAAGAAGAAAGAAAAAGAAGACACACACACACAAGTCAAAGAAGTCAGCTTGTCAAAGGGATCGTTAGGGTACTGGCTTGATAAAGCTATTCCTGCAAGTCATTACTTACGAGCCAAATCTCGAGCCAACGAAAATTTTCGTCCGCCAAAACGAGCCGGCGAAAAGGAGAGTGAAATTAAGGGAGCAAAAGAAAGTTCGAGAGAGATAGAAAAAGAGAAAGAGAGAGCAGGAGAGAGATAAGGAGTGACGGAATGGAATTGAGGAGCGAAAGGGTACGGGAAAAGCATTGCTTGGCTGGAATGCAGCTTCTGCATCGGTCGGGGAAGTATTTGGCTGGAGTGTCTTGCACTCGCGATGCGTTAAGCTTTTTTTTTTCCTCCCTTTGCCCCATTTACTTAGCGCTGCTTTCTATTTCAGCTTTTCGTTTGCCCCTTGCGCACCGTGCGCTCACCACCTCCATCCGGCAGCAGGGGTTTTTCCGCTCGATTTATAAATGTTTGCCAAAGTGCCAAACAGCCAGCGAACTAATCAATCAAACAAAGCTGACGAGAAGCGATCGATTTTTCCTCCCCCCCCCCTCCTTCTGTCGGGGAAGTTTTCGCTTTTTCGAACTACTATGGCTGTGTGTGTACGTGAAGATTTTCCTCACCTCGAGGATTTTACCTTCACACCCTTTCCAAAAAGCTTCAAAGAAACACCCGCCCACGTTTATCCTTTTGACAGGCGGAAAAGGTTGCTTCACACGTACAGCAGCAGCAGCAGCAGCAGTAGTAGCAGCAGCCCCGACGATCAGGGTCTGTCTGTGTCTGTCTTTACGGTGCGCCTGGGAGGTGTGGAAAGTTTTCGCAATCCTCGTCAAGGTGTGAGAAGCCGTGCTTGCTTCAGTGTGTTGGCTTTCTGCCTGCCAGATTTTGCCGCTGTCTCGCCGGTTTGGTGGCAAACTTACCTGGCAGTGAGGGCCTGGGTACCGGCACGCTTCCTTTCCCGCCGAACGATGTGAAGCTATTAATTTTACTTTAATTATTAATAATTAATTCACTTTGCCCTTGCACTAGCGCGAGCGCGTGAAAGTGGCCCCGGTAAACAAACATGCTCGTGCACATGGCTGGGGTTTTTTGGTACCGTGGCACTCGCTCATTCTTTCCTTGCTCTCTTCACACCCAGCCCGAGCCATTTTTCGTCCTGAATAATTATAATTACCCACGTCGGTGCGGTCAGGAAGGGAAGTTTTACGAACTGGCTCGCAGGAAGGAACAACACAAAAAAACAACAACACCCACGGAAGAAAAACTCACCACGAGAGGAGCGAGAGAATGGGACGGGGTGAGAAGCAACGCACTCACACACGGTGTGGAAAAAGTTCATCAAATATAGAGCACAGCGAATGGATTGCAGATTTTCCACGCGGTCACGGGAATGTGAAATATTCAGCGATTTGTGTTAACGTTTCTCGTTGGCGGCCGGTGCTCGAGCAAACACGAGCCCGATGACGACGACGACAACGACGACGAGATGGCGTTGGCGATAGCGGGTTCCCTAATTCACTGAACTAGATTAATTCGCAAAGCGTAAATCGAATTACTTCCGATTTTCCGCCCCAATCGGTCACAAATGATAGGGAGCGCGGGCATGTGGCCCAGAGGGACGAACGGCAGGTAATAGGTGAATGGAAGGAAGCAAACCAGACTGTTCGTGGTGTGTGTGTGTGTGTGCACTCTGAGTAAATATGTCCCGCAGTGGGAGAGGGGCGGGTGGACTAGTGCCAGGGTCGGAGATCTGTGAATCAATTAGCGTCGCAAATAAACAATCTTCCCTGTACCGCCAAGCACTAGCGATGCGAGATTAGGGTCTTCGCCGGTGCTGGGTACACACGAAGAAGCAGGACCCAAGAGGCAAGCCAAAGGAAGGACGGGGACTGCTCGTGGATGGATAATTAGGGCAGCGCGGCGGTGGCCCCCTTTGTTTTCCCGACCGCGATTTGTTGTGATCGATTTTTTCTCTCGCGTTCGCCGCACCGCCACATCAAGGATCATTAATTTTTAATCCATTTGCATTGCGCGCGCCGCGCCGCGCAACTCGGGCGGCAAAATAAAAGCTCGAATCGCTCGCTCTATAGCAACAAGCTGGCCGAAGGCTGAAAAGGAGGAGCGCGCGAGAGAGAGAGAGAGGTTACATTAATCCGCGCGCAATATGGACGCAGCACGGAAAATCAAACGAAGCAAAAGAAGGCAGCCATTTGTTTGCGATGCGAAGTGGAAGTCGCTTGTTTTTAATGAATTGAATGCGACGAAAGAGAATTGCGCGGAAGCGTTGTTAGATTTATTATTAATTATTACAGGGCAGCAGACTATTTTGGGAAAGCAATACCGGTTTTTTTTTGTTCGATCTGAAAGCCGTTCGAGCTGAATGCAAAAAAAATAATATTAACAGCAGCGTAAGTGCACCGTAGCTTCGGTTCAGTATAACCTGGTTGAGTTTTAGCCGCCTCTCGGTGCACGAGCTTCATAGTGTAGTGTGTAACGTGTGTCGGCGTTACGCGCGGTAGGTCGTGAGTTCGAATCTTTGTAGGTTAGGTGGAAATTTTTCAAAATGTACTCAAATTAATTATTATTGAACTACGACCAATGCGGCAATCGTTTGATAATGAATATTCTGAATCCCACTACGGGTAAAATATGTACACGGGCTAATTAATTTAAAAAAAAAAACACACAAGAAGAGAAAATAATGTTAATTCATATACCTGGATCCAAAAATACAACATAGACCATAAATTGCCTAAAAAATAGTCATGCTAATTTTGCAATATTAAAGCTTTTTTTAAATGTAGTTTGATTAGTAAAACAGCTATTATGGAACGCCTGATTTTATTCCATTCCAAGAATGCAAACATTCCTGTCATTTAAAATCAGTTTTTAAATCTAAAAATGCAATTTGGGAGAAAAAGAAGCAACTCTGTAATATAACTCTGAACATCCGCTTTTCACAACAAGCAAATTAAACGATTCTCCTCTAATCCGCTTTGGAGCGTAACAAACCTTCAGCAGGTTAACTTTAAGGCTTCATGGCACTTTTAGCTACAACCCACTCACCCGCACTCCCAATCAGGACCACCCGGATATCGATTGATTGTGCTAATTGCGCCTGGTACAACAAACAAAAAAAAACGCGTTTTAAAACAAGCGCAGCCAAACACACACTCACAAACTCAATCAGCGAGCTGTGTGTGTGTGTGATACTTTGCACCACCCTGTCTGCATTGCCCGTGCAACGTGCAAAATTCTAAACGCTTTGGCACCAACGGCATCAGCAGAAAGAAGAAAAAAACGCTTGGGTTTGTAAGGGACACGGCATCCCCATCAACGCGCCTAATTGCATTTTGCCTTCGGAGTAATTTTCCGCCAGTAGCGTCGGCTGCCGCGTTGCGTATTGTTTCACTGTCTTCTCGTCCTCGCGGAAGAGTGAATGTTTCTGGAGAGAGAGAGAGAGAGAGAGAGAGGTACAGGAGGTAGTTTTGCGTTTTACTTTAAATTACTCCCGCTGCATCGGTGCAGGCCGCCGTGCCATAATCAAATTGCTTTGTTGGTTTGTTTTGAGGGTGCTTTTTTACCCTTTTTCTAGGTTTTTTTTGCACGTGACCATTTTTTTCATGATCCTTCCATCGTTCAACACACACACACATGGCTTAATTTCGTGGCACGAGACAAAAAGCGCACTCACTCAAGCGTTTATTACCGACATTCCAGCACGGTGAGCGAAGCTTTTGCTAGGTGGCATATGGGGATCACATCATGGGAAGGTGTTTTTTTTTGTAGTTGGGCTGCTTCGTTTTTGGTGTTTAAATAATGCCACTCAATGGGCAGAGAGACAGAGTGAGACCAGAATAAAAAAAGAAAAAAAGTTCAGCTGGTCTGTGATGGTGGTGGCAGGTTGGACCGAAGTAAACGATGCGGACCGGCACGCGAAACACTGCCGCCCGGCAAACGGGGAACGCGGCTTTGCCACGTACGGGATTGGCCCTTTCGAAAAACTGGACAGTTTCGTACTGCCGTCCACCGACCTTCTCCCGGCCTGGAAGAACCGTCTCCAACCAACCCGTCCCGGAAATGCCAAACACGCCGCTGGGAGGTGTTGCGTTAGTTTTGAATTTTTCATGGAGCTAGTACCGAGCCATCGTCACCATTCCACCCCAGGCCGTTCCGGAAGCGACTCGCCGATCAGCAGCGGTGGCAGCATCACTTTTGGCGATGGCATAGTGTGCTAGCACACGGTAGAAGAAGCAGCAGCAGCGGCTGCAAAAAAAATCCCCTCCAGCAGAGGAGAAAGAAAGCCAGGCATCTCGTTTCGGCAGTGTGCGACACGTGGTACAGGTGATGTCAAAAAAAGGCTCAAGCTGAAATGAAAACTAATCTTGAATAATATTTTTTTGTTTTGTGTTTTTCTATAGTTCTTGTTCCGTTTTGCAGTAAATTAACAGAATAAAAACATTTAAATTATTAAATCAATTTGTTTTTATTAATAATATTACTTATAATATTACGAAAAACATGATATTGAAATTAGTTGGCTTTTCCATTGCAAGTTTCTTCCAATTGGCCATAGTTATTATCAATATCAATAAATTGCAAAGCAATGTTATACAGCGCCTACCACAACTATACGGACAGTCGTTTTTCGCGATTTTCGGAAAATCCATAAGAGATAGATAAAAACAGTGTATGTATAAGTTATTTGTGGTTTGTTTATTTAAATATTTTTAAAAATATATTTTGATATTTACTCTTATAAAACTTATAAAACCTTAAAATAAGTTATATAAACACTTTTTAAAAATCGTTTAAAAATGTATTTCTTTTAAACTTTTCTAGAATATGTTATTTATATTTTTTATGTTTTTTAAATGCGTTAGTTAGCACATAAAACCTGTTTTTCGAAGTGTCTTTATAGTTATAGTACGACCATAAATTTGTTTTTTCGTCATAAGTCGTGTAAAAAGTGTTAAACAAAATTTGAAAAAAAAACATACGAAGATGTGGAATAGTATTCTGCACAACTCATACATTCACTGTTTTTATCTATCTCTGATGAAGTTTCCGCCAATCGCGAAAAACGACTGTCCATATAGTTGTGGTAGGCGCTGTACCAACCAAAGGCCAACATTCGCCTTCTTATCTGAATCAAAAATGAGCATGAAACAATCAAATCGAAAGAGAAGGCACTTTTTAGCATTATAGTATTTATTATTTTGAATTTAAATGTTTTATGCAATTGAGTCTGTTAAATGGTAGCGTATATTCGATGGTAGTTACGATAGTAATCCTTATTTCTTCTTTTTTTAGTTCCATTTCAATTCCATGCTTCTTTTTAGTTGTTGCTTGAGATTGCTTGAGAGATTTTGTTGAATTTGCCACTAACTTTCGCTCGACAGCTGAACGGAATCGTGAATCAAAGACTCGTTAAGCTATGGAATGGCAGGAAGAGTTTTTAACAAAATATAAGAAAGCGATAGAAAGTAGGAAATAAAGTGAAAGAGAGAAAGAGATAGAAAGAGAGAGAGAGAGAGAGAGAGAGAGAGAGAGAAAGAGAGACAGAAAGAGAGAAAGAAAGAGAGAGAGAGAGAGAAAAAGAGAGATTTATAAAAACAAAAACAAAATATATTGTTTTGTTTTTGTTTTTAATAATTAAAGAAAGATCAGCATTTCAGATTCAAATTGATTCGCGCTTGTGCTGCAAGACTCACTGCTCATGCTCACTGCTCGAGCTGACGCACGTGTGCAGTAGAGTTGTGCCTCAAGAACCAGAACTGTACGATTCATTTAATTCATCCTAAAGAACGAAAGACCTACATTCATCTGATCTCCGTTCACCGATTCTTTATAAATCATAGTGTACTGAGTTGAAACATGAAAACAACGACCTACCCGTCGAAATAAAGAACGTCCTAGTACGCCAGGTCGTTCATTTCCCCCAATACAAATATGAACGTGAACCGTATGACTAGGGCGTTCACGGAAAGAACGACCTACCCGTCAAAATAAAGATTGTCCTGGTCTACCAAATAATGTTCAAGATGTGATAAAGTAAATCTTCCTATGAAATGAAATCATTTCCATATTTTCATAAGCTGAAATGAACGAATGAATCGCGATTCACGTTCAGTTCATCTAAATGAAAGAACTAGTACGTTCGCGTTCATGGAAATGAACCGAATTGCCCAAGCCTAGTGTGCAGCTCTGTTTTCTTGTCACGCACTGTCACACGCGAGCGGCAGTGACAGTAACCGCGTGCCAGAGCAGCGCTACAAAAACGAGCCTGATCCGCAACGGGGCCCCTTCCCCTATACCGGCGCACCAAGCAGAGCTGTCAATATATGTTGCCACGGTGGCCAGCCGGCCCGAAAGGCCAACGATCCTGGCTACTTAAAGCCCGTCCCGGGGCATTGTTTTGCTTTTTTCCTGTTGCCGTTTTCCCGTTTGCGTTGATTTTTCTTTTTTTCCCCCCTTCGGCTTCTTCTACCATCTTGCTCAGCTGCTTCGCCTTTGCCAACCCCTTGTGCTGTTGACACAAATATTGCCCACTTGATCCACGGGGCCGCGGCATTGTTAGCGGGAAAACCCTGTGGGAGGGGGCATGCACGGATGAATCCAACCGATTCATCCTCACACACACCCACACGTACAGCAGCAGCAACAAAAAAAGGGGTTTTCGGGAAAGGGCACCAAACCGAGAAATTGGAAAACCGTCACGTGGATCAGCGATAATGGAAGCGTAAAAAATTTACATAAGCCGATCAGAATAAGTTTCACCGACTAATCTTTTAATGGATAAAATTTGAATATCGACCAATGGTGCGGGGGCAGCAAGTGGGTGCAGAAAGGTAAAGGGGGGGGGGGGCAAGGACGAGACATCCCGAGCATAGCATATGCACGGCTGCATCGGCCGCCCAACATACACAGCAACACACCAAAAGGAAGCGAAACAAAACACGACAAACAAAATAGAATGTGATGGGGTGGGGTGGCAAGCTTTTGGTCATTTTTCCGGGAAAGCTGTGCCTTGGGGGGGGGGGGAATGTTGGAAAAGCCACGAAAAGAAGAAATGCTTCGCCGGAAGATCGCCGAACCGATTCCATGTTGGAAACTCAAATTTTACCGGAATAATGTCTTCCTTTTTTGGTTAGTGTTGTGATGTCGTGGTCCTTACATAATGTGCGCACGTTTGTGTGTGCGTGTGTGTGTGTGTGATGCTCCCTTTTTGCGATGGCTCATCCGTCATGTCGGAGCGATTTCACGCAGCAAAAACAAATTAATTTCACTCACGTGAGGTCACGGCGGGATCACGCCAACTGATGAGCCAACTCGGCTGCCTTTTTTTTGGCAAAAGATTACCCCTCTGAAACTCCCACACACACACACACACACACACACACACACACACACACGCAATCTTCGATCGGATGCTTTGGGGAAAAAACGGCGTTTGTGTGTGTGTGTGTTAGTAGAGGCACGAGCGTCAGAAAACGCCATTTATCACGGGCACACGGTACACGTGCTGTAAACGCTCCTTCTTACAAACACACACACACACACACACACACACACACACACACACACACACACACACACATACAGAAAGAGAGGTAAGCGAATCCTTCCCGGTGGTGTTAAAGCCCGGAAGTGAGCTCCACTTCCGTAATCTTGCCCCCGTTTTTCACTCCTCTCTTTGGTCCTTTTTTGGTTGGTTCAACGCAGCGAAAGCTTTCCGACCCGCAAAAGCTTAAAATTATTGAAAGTTCCCGAGGCAGTCCAACAATAGTTGTGTTCCATCGGCACACACACACACACACAAGGCTCAACACTGTAATCGAAACTTGCTCGGTCTTGTTTGTCCGGTGCGGGGTGTGAGAAAACACAATTTTTTGGACAACAGCAGCAGCAGCAGCAGCACAAAAAAAGGCTCGGTAGGCGGCCATTTTGCAGCCCCAGCACGCGACCGAGCAGGGGTGGAGGGGGGGTTGGGGGAGGGAAGGTGAAAATTACATTTGAATAACAATGGTCACTTTACCTCGGGCATTGGTGCCGTTTTATTTCCCATACTAGCTCCCCCTCCCCCCCCCCCCCCTATCCCTAACTTACCCTTCCTCGTCCTTCGAGAAGGAAACCGAACGCGGGAATGGCTAGGCACACCCGGTATGAGTAATGGAGCGGGTGGGGACTCGTACCAGAGCTCTCCTCACCCCCGCAAAAAGGACCGAACAAGGAACCCGAAGCGACACAGCACACACACAAACACACAGACAATTTTTTGACGGGATTGAATTAGAACTTAGCTTACCCAGTCACTCCCCCCCCCCTCCGAAATAGAGTATAAATTTACAAAATTGCAACGAACAAGCGTTTTTTTTTGTTGCTTCTTCTTCCTCTTCTTTGCTGTCCTTGTATGCTTGCTTTTTCTTTCCTGCTGTAAGCAAAGATGGCGGACTGCGCACGGGTGGGCAATAACATAAGGTAAGGCGGTAAGTGGCGCCCTCTGCTTAGTCAGCAAGAGTCTCCATATCCCCACCCCGCCGGTGCTGATGATATGTGTGTGTGTGTGTGCTGAAATGTGATTTTTGTTTCATCAAGCGAAACAAGTGCGGAAAGGAGAAAACGGCCCCGGCCCGGGGTGTCCTGGGCAGGGGAGCAAAACAAAACAAAACACAAAAATGGGAAGGTTCGCTTCCTTTTCTCTCGGGCCACCATCTCCCCCACTAGAAATGGTTAGGCTTTACTGATGGCGCAGGTGGAAAGATTAGACGACAGCGGGGACGAATCATCCCCTTCCTTAGCTACAAAGGGGGGATGTAGAGGGGGGAGGGAAGGCCCACACACACAAGGGTCACATTCGCCGAAAGCGTAACAAGCTTCAACGCCTCGAGTTGCTAACGAGCGTCGGCAAATTTGCTGCCGCTCTGTGAACTCCATGGCTGTGTGTGTGTGTTTGTGTGTGCGTCCGGAAATGCCTCGGGACTGGTAAAGCCGGACTGATGGCTGGCAGGCGGATGTGAACGCTAGAATAGCCGTACACACACACACACACACGACATGGCATGCTTAGTAGGCCTCCTGTCAGATTGCAGAATGCCCCAAGGTTCCACCTTTCGGTAGTTAGAAAAACTGCGCACCAGCACATCTAGGTATGTGTTGGTGAGTGTTAGTTGTTATTTCTTTCCATCTCTTTCTCTCTCTCTCTCACTCTCTCTCTCTTTGTGGAAGGTGTTTTATCACAACCACAACAGGTGAGTTGGCGAAAAACTTCAAAGCTTCTCCACACGGTATCAATCACAATCACTGGCTTTGGTTGCGCGATTGACGACTCCACGCGGCAGTACAGGGCGACGGAGAGCAAACAGGTCCACACAGCATCATCCAACACAGGGAGAGCCCCCTGTAGAACAGATATAAGGCCCATAAAAGTCACACAGGCAAGGTATTTGCCGACCAACGACATGTCCCAGGCTGCGTGAACTCTGCGGAACAAACAACTACTGTCCCACGGAGCAGGCAGCACAGGTCATAGGTCAAACTCTCCGCAAGCACAAGACCAGAGCTCGCTGCGCGTGCGAGCGAGAGAGGGATAGGAGGAGTGGCGCCAGAAAGTGGACTGGAAACAATTCAATTTTTCATTTTTGCCGACGAGCATGCAGCTTGGCATTGTTCTTTTCGCACCGGCTAGAGGCTTTGCCCTGCGTGCTGCGTGGGTGTCTGTTTATTTGTTTGCTTTTTCTTCTCTCCATATGTCCTTGGTGTGGAATCGCTGGAATCGGGCAGGGTTTGACAGCGGTGACGTTTTGAGTGTTGCTATGCGCTCAAAGAGGCGTAAAATAGTGCTCAAACGGTCACCTTTTCGAGCACACTTGAACTAAGCGCTCGAAAAGGTGCTCAAGTTTAGTTTAAACGCGGAACGCACGTAAAATTTTGATGCTGGTAGAGCGTGAAGCATTTTGCATTTTTGATTTCTGTTCTATTCCAAACTCTGAATAAAACATTTAGAATTGAAACAAATTGCAGAATGTATGAATGTTTTGTTATTTTTTTATATTTTTTATATATGACACTGACGTCATGTTATTTTGAAACGTGGTTGGAAGCATGCATTGCAACTCGGAAGAGCTCAACAAATCGCTAAGTTTGGGCAGCTACGTCACGTAATGGAGCCATTGAACACTTAATGTTGTCCCATTTCTAGCTGTCGACTTTTTTGTATCTTTTATTGCGAACGGAATGGTGATGACAATAACTACTCAGTAGCTTGATTCTGTTTAGAGTGATTGAGATTGTGATTTTAAGATTCAACCCACTCTGAGAGAGTCACGAAAAACTACTTCCAGTGCGTTGCTAGTCCGTAGACATAGTCCTAGTTGTAAGATTCATCATTGCACAACTCTGTTGCTAGAATCGCCTTGCTCACGAAGGATTTAATTCAACTTAAATTGGGTTAGTAGTGCGTTTGAAGATTCGCTCATTGCAATTTAACTCCCAAAAGAGTTTAAATAAAAAACAAACGAATTCAATGTGAGTGAATTGCTAGTCACCATGAAGAGTTTAACCGCAAATGAGCTACAACAAACTAAATTTGGTTGAGTTTACACAATTGTCTCACTCATTACTAGAAAGGAGCACTACTAAGCTCCGCTTATTGGGCTCACATGAAACAGCGACAAGTAACTAACTGAGCTGAAAGGCACTGTTCACTCATTCCATTCCATTTCGAACGCTAGTCACGACGCCATTGCAGTGACCCCGCGACCCTAAGACCCACGCCGCAAACTGTTTTGTGGGGTGCAGATTGCTGAGAATGCTAATATTCAATTACGGCAAACCCAGGTTACTGACTTCTCCGATCAACGAATGGACGCGCCACTTACCGACCGTTTCTCGTCTGCTCCCATGCGTTACGGAAAGCTTGACAAACCCTGCATTTGCTTGGTTTCTACCGCTGGCAGTGTTGCTACTGTTCCTAGTGAACTCTACGGCGACCTTTGATTTGCCACACAGTGGAGGTGGAGGCAACGGTCGCCACTCTGTGCCACTACCTGTAACTAATGCAATATGTAGTTAACAAGTGCTCGAATGTAGTGCTGTCGTTTTTGACTCGCACCGCCACCACGCTCACCACCACCACCACCATCGTCCAGTTGCACGCGTGAAATCAAAGAAAACACCTGCAGCCAAACTGCGCGTCCTCGTACTCCCTCCCGCAACGGACGCACGGGCGCCATTTTAGCAAACCGTTGCCGGCTGTCAACCACCACTACACTACATCCCATCGGTGCCTTTCGAGTCTAGCAAAACAGAACCAAACCGAACCCAGGCGGGACAAACTTTTGGCCCCGGCCAAAGGTGCAGATTGAACGAAGCAAGCGAAGAAACATGCCGAACCAAGACCCGGCATGACATAGGGTGGAGAGGGGTCAGAAGAAGAAGAAAAAAAAACAAAAGCAAAGGACAATCTATGGCTCCGAGAAAGAACATTCTTTTGTTGTTGTTTGGCAGCGGAGCGTTGGCGAAATAGTGCATTGAAGCGTGTCGGGCCATTTACAATGCTTCAACTAGTACTTGAGAAGTTGTGTGTGAGTGGTGTATGTGTGTGTGTGTGTGTGTGTGTGTGTGTATGAAATACAGTTTGGTGAGTGAAACAAAACAACGGAGCAAAAAAAAGAATGCCAACAAGTCCAGCACAAGCGGCGCTACAGGACGGTTTGACGAGCGCTGACGGAAATTGCAAACGTATTTCAGGACGAAACGGAGCTACCACAACACCACACACCGGCGGATGATCATGAGATGAAGTCAAAACGTGGCAGTGGAAGCGGTGGAGGCAAAAAAAAATGGACGCCACCCACTACTGCTTCGAACACGCTCGCCCGAAAACGATAGCCCATCAGAATACGACGACCTAAGTGGACGCCCGGCATACACTGGAGAAAAAGTTGGGCGGACATATCTTCTTCTCACAACACCCCCCCCCCCCCCCCGCCCAACAAGTATGTTGAATGACAGAGGGATGCGGTGGTGCAGCAGGACGACGGCCATCGCTGAAAGAGCGCAATGAGGAATGATTTTATTTCTGCTATTAAGTTATCAAGCTGTTGACAGAAGGAGAGGAAATTTACTTTCCGCATTTTCGTTTCTTTTTCGTTGTTGTTGCCGTTTGTTGTAGGACGCAGACTTTTCTCTTTCTTTTGCTGGACTGCTCCGCGCCACCTCCTGGCGTGCTGTTTCGGGTGGGCGAAGAGGTGGCAGTTTTCGTCTCGATATTTCAAGTTGATTCGTTTCTTTCGACCGACCGACCCGGGGAATGGCTGATTCGTGCACTGGGTCCTTAATTTCTTCCGCCCGGCCGGGAGCAGAAGAATGCCGAATTTTGCCGCTGTCGAGGGCCTTTGTTTGCATGCCCTGTGGGTGTGATGGCCGCAAGGGAGAGGGTGAGTGAGAGGGAGAGAGAAAAATTAAAGTTTGATTGCCATCTGCAACAAGGGCTGCCCAACCCAACGACCTGTGGCTTTCGGGGTGTTTTTTTTTTTTTTTTAATTCATTTCCTTTCCACGCGACGAGTACACGAGCTGACGTTTACATACCTTGGACGGTTCGGGGTCAAGGTAAATAAATAAAGCTCACCTTACCTTTCCGCCTTCAACCATTTTTCTCCGCAGTGTGGGAGAATGTGAGATCAATCGTAAGCAATTATGCAAATCGCAATCTCGATCCGTTTCATGGCGCAGTTTTGCCACCAGAGGGCGCTCTCTCTCTCATTCCTTCACGCTTATGCATGCATGGGATGCTGGCAGGATGGATTACGACTGTTTGTGTGGTGGTGGCAGGGAAGGAAGGGAGAGTTTTTTGTGAGGATCAAAACCACCTTGCCCAAGCAAGAACAGCATTGAGCGAACGCCTGGTGTCTCCGTAAATATGCAAAAGAAAACATTCCATAATCAGCAAGTATTCTATTTGCGGGATTTGCAGGGACCTTGCGGGGCTGGGGGGACGAACGGGACGTCGATTGAGAGCATTCCTCGATCGAGATCCGTACCACGTAATTGAAGCTTTCGCTATACGCTGTGTGCCGGGTGCCAGGTCTGCTCGGTCTTCGCCCAGGTGCTTTATCGGTTTTGGGTGGGAAACTATTCCACTTCACAAGAGGGCGTCCTTGGTGCGCTTATTTTCTGCAAACTGTGGCAAAAACACCCCCCCCAACCCCCACCCCGACACACCACGAAGAAAATCAAGAGATGAATGTGCGATACTGAAATTATTCAACATTCTATTAAGATTTTTAATTTAGATAGATGTCAGCGTCAAAGCTGATCGGATTTGCTGGAGCCGCTCCTCGCGTTTGCTTCGTGCTCCGCTCAGCAAAGCTTCGATGACTTCGATTTCCACGGGTGACATCTAGTCACCCCAACCGTCTAAGCTGCGCCCAGACACAGACACTAGCCGACTAATGGGGCAGCTTAGCCGAGATGCAAATCGAAAACGAACGGACGCCTGGGAGGACGCCCGATAATCCTCCGATACTGCGAGATACACCGGCTCCGGAGCGTGTGAGAGCTAAAGGCACGATGAGGCAAAAAACCGATCCCAATCGCTCCTATATCGACTTCTCACGGGGGCGGAGGAAGAAAAGTTCATCTCCTCCTACCACCAAAAAAAGAAGCTAACAAAAATGAAATGGAACGGAGTGGAATTTGAATGGAAACATTATCCAATTATTTTCGGCTCGGTATCCCGCTACTTTATTGTTTCGTCTTCGGGCGTTCCGTGCATTTCTACACCGTGTGCGCGCGCGTAAACCCCAACACCACACCAGCCCCCGTGGGGCGTGGGAATTTCAGCGATCCCTCCGTAACGCCATCACGTTTCATTAAGATTAAATTTGTCATACCGAGCGTCGTGGATCGTGGAGCGTCTTCGTCATCTTCCACTAGACACGGCAGAGAATACACAGATGCAGACAGAGAGAGAGAAAGAGAGAGAGAGAGAGAGAGAGAGAGAGAGAAGGAAGAAAGAGTAAGGGAAGAAATCGGCACACACATACCCGGGAATGACTTGCTAACGAGAAAATGGTTTTCTCCGGCAACAAAACCGTCTCGGGGCTGGCGGGAAAATTAGCGATTGTTGGCAGCAACGGTCAGACGTATTGAATCGTCGTGCGGCGTGGCATCTGTCAACGACCGCTCCACGAGCTTGCGGGAGGTGCGCGATCCAGTTGCGATGCTTTATTGCGAACTCCCAATTGGCAAAGGGGACGACGGCAAACCAATCGCCGGAAGGCTTGTCTGGGG
This sequence comes from Anopheles bwambae, assembly GCA_007018985.1. Classification (NCBI taxonomy): domain Eukaryota; kingdom Metazoa; phylum Arthropoda; class Insecta; order Diptera; family Culicidae; genus Anopheles; species Anopheles bwambae. Next base: position 33,471 of record SIXB01001508.1, read on the forward strand.
CATGGGGCAGCTTTGCGCTGGTGACGTGGAGCAGCTAATGTCTGCACTGGAAGATGGCGCATGAGGAGTTCCGATCGAGTTGGAGCGGGAGCCTGCAATTCCAAAGAAATCTGGACAGATGCGCTGCGCTACGAGGGGTTTCTTGCCCGACTTGGGCACCTTGAGTCTATCTCTGGTTTGCAGAATTCACCGTCCGCTGGAAGCTCCTCGCTGGTTCAAGCCTTAGCTTCATTTGAAAGGCACTATTCGCGCTGCATCTAGAATACCAGAGTTGACAAGGAACATTTGAGGTTTTATCACAGTTGCAGCAATGTTGTTTATGTTTCGTTTGAGATTTGAATGTCTGGTATCGTGTAACGAGCTAATCTGAGAAAATCTTCCTATTTTCAATTATTTTTAATCCCAAACATTTGAAGCCTAAGAAAGACTTTCAGTTTGTTGGTATTTAAAGCTATGCCTTCAAAAGTTGTACAACATTGTCATAGCGATTACATTTAAAGCAGCTCGTTTTGTGTTCCTCAAAAGAGCTCTCCAGGTGTTTTGATGCCTGATCCAAGCATCTTGTGATGCTACGTTTAATTGTCTTTGAGACAGTCCATAAAGCATCAGTTCAAACTGAGTCATTAGTCACTCAACAGGTCGCAAAATTCACCAGGAACCCTTGAGGTCAATGTACAGCATACTTCCAGATGACTCCGCTTCGGAGATATGTTGGATTTCAATTAGACCATTAGGAGTTTCTTTTTTCTGGAAATTGTTATGAACTGAGGGATCGAACAACTAATGTCAAACAATATTCCGTATTCTAGTACAACTTTTCAAGACGAACAGTATGGCTACATTTAGAATAAAAATAAGAAGAAGAATAAGAATAATTTGGAATTTATAAAAGATTACCATGGAGATTCGAATGGCCCTGGTAACTTTGGACAACATTACCCCTGTGTTCGACGGGTAATGACGGTAGTTTTTAGGATCCTCTAACATATCTTTCTAACATATGAAATGTATGAAATGTAAGATGAGTTGAGATATTCAATATTCAATGCTTCTAGCAGCAAACTTTAAAATTTGTTCTGCATCTCAAAATTATCCTGAGCGAGCTTCAATTCATCAAACTAAAGTCTAAAAAACTTCAGCTGACGTTTCTTGCTGCAGCAACGGTCCGGAAGCCGCCGGCAGACTTCCCAGCGGACCGTTCGTAACCCGACTGTCTTCCTGCCAACTGCGCTAATAAATGTATGTGCAGCACAAAACGGAAAACCGCGCGGCGCGGGGTCAGCGTGTGTACCGAGGCCACCACCAAGCCGGAAGCCGAATTAGTAATAATTGTACGATCTGCCCCAATCCCGGGCAGCGCTCCGTCCAGCGGGCAAACTTTACTCGCGCTGCGAAATTCGATGCCATTACGTCGGATGCAGCGGAGCGAAGCGAAATGGAGAGTCGCCGTACGGAGAATCCTTGCGGGACTTGATGCTTGATCGGTGCGGCTGCTGTGATTGTGACGGGATGACTCGGGCGCCGGGCGGACACCCGCTGGGGGGCTGGGAGAAAAATGACTCGCTAACGACTTGATGGCAGTGTGCCCCGGAATTCGGACAACTCAGTTTAGTGCATCATTTACACGCAGCGCAGTGGGGCGGACGCAGTGGAGGGCAGCGCAAATGTGAGTAATTGAAAGCGTTACACACTTCCCGAGAGCAACCCCGCACCCGCCCACTGCCCGTGCAACCGTGCCGAGAGCGTAACCGAAAACGAGCAAACTTTGCGTTTACCCATAAGGTAAACTTTGCCCTGCTGTACGGAGCGTGTGCCGCTGGTTGGTCCCGGGTCCATCCCGAGTTGGCAGACACATCCGATTTCTCGGACGCGACGAGCCGGCAGCTCGACTCTGGCGCTCGGTGGCGCTTATTGACCGTGGCTTTAATTATGTTTGGGTTCTCTGTGTGTGTGTGTGTTTCGCCCAGTCTCGTGCTCTGCGCCGCGCGCGCGTTGTTTCGGATTCGTTTTAATTGGATATACGGGATTCGGGCAAGTTTTCCGGTACGCCAGGAAGGACCCGGTCTACTTATCCGCTTCCGCGCCGTCGTGCGAGAAAACTTATGCCGCGCGAACTTAAACCGGGCGATTCGCTGTCAAAGTTTGACAGCGCCGCCACGGTACCTTGGTCGCGGAAGATGAATGCCGCGCGTGTAGCATCGTCTCCCGCATGCCGGAACTCGCTCGGAATTCGGGCAATGGCAAGTGAGCAAATTGCTTGGTTCCTCCCCCAAAAGCCCTCCATCCTTCACGCCCGAAAAAAAAACACGAAACGATTCATTCACACATACACGTGTTCCGATTCTCGACACGATTCAGTGGGGGCCGACAGGAGATGGAAAAAGGAGAAGGGTCCGTTAGGTTGCACGTGGATGAAATATGAGCTGCACTTTCGGTGGAATTTCCGATATTCATCCATTTTACTTGAAGCTTGCACACAGCACCCGCCCGCTGCACCCATTTCGCTTTCAGTTCAGGCGCATGTGGTCGGGCGCGTGTGTGGAGTGGCAACCGGGTGGAACAGGAGACCGAGGGGGGACGAGAGCGGAAGTGCAAGTGTACAGTGCTTTGCCATTTTGGGGTTTGACTCCTACATCTTGCGCCCGGCGGGTTTGGGTTTACCATGACTGTGTTTCCGGAACTTCGTGTCCAGAGATTTGTGTTTTTACCCTCCCCCCGCTCCCCCCAAACACGCCCGCCCGTTCGTGTGTGGGGTCGTTGCGGTGGTGTTGTGCTGCACTTGCAACCGATTGCAGCCCGAGCTCTACATGCGGTGGGTGGTGAAAATCTTACGTTACCTCCTGCCGGAAAACGAATTGGAAGTCAAAACCCGTTCCCCTCCTCCCCGTTTCTAGCAGTGCGGTGGCAGCAAAGTGTCTACAGCTCCAGATTTGGTGCCATGCAGTGCTTGCGTGAAGGGGGGAGGGTGAAACCTTGGGGTTGCACTGCTCGTTGTGAGGGGTGAGTTTTGTGGAAGTTGTTCGAACTTTTTAAACGACGCTACCCACCATGCACGCACGTAGCCGTAGCGAGCGTCCTTGGGACTGGAAAGGGTAGTCAAACTCGGGCCATTTGAAGATGCGGGCAGATACAGTATACATCTACGCCAATTTGTTTCGTCTCCAGAATTACATCTGAGCTTTCGAGTACAATCAACTGTTCAAAATTGTTGTTGGTTTGTTGGCAAAACTCGTAAAAGGTTTGTGAGCATGTGGGAAATCCGGTTCGAAGGACCAAAAAGAAACTGAAACAATTCCATGCTTTTCAAGCTTAATTATGCTTTGTTTGACTCCATTTGACATATCTGCTCTATCATTTGGGACAACGGTATGAAATGTTGCAATAATTTAATTCCATAAATTACGTAACGCTATTATTACGAAAAATGTACACATTAGAATAATGCATTCTGGGTAATTGTTGCTTTTTAGCGCTAGTGTTTATTACTTTTATTTACAGAGTATAATTTTATAACAAATTTACAGCAGGCCGGGACACTAAAAATGTTACTAAGTATTCTTTTATTTCATATTTTATATTTTAAGCGTAAAACTTTGTTACGCTACGTTACTGAGTCCAACATTATACCTAACGTAATGTATGGATGGGCCGGTCTGGTGGTACAGTCGTCATCTTGCACGTCATGAGTTCAAGCCCCGAATAGACCATGCTCCCATACGTAGGACTGACTATCCTGCTATGGTAACAATAAGTCACTGAAAGCCAAGCTCACTTCACTAGTGGGTACAGGCAGGCCTTGACCGACAACGGTTGTTGTGCTAATGAAGAAGAAGAATGTATGGATGGAGCCTAGGAAAAAAATAATTTAAATAGTTTAATATGTGTCAGACATTTTTCGAGTTTTTGGGAGTTATTCTATTTGGCGTAACGTCCTACGCGGACATGCCGGCCTATACAGGCTTTCGAGGCTTATCAGTTTTTGAGAGTTGTCATGTTTTAATAGGAACTTTCAGCTAGGCCCTTAGGTATGTACAGTTTGAAGAAGTGGAGAAATGAAAACATCAGGTAAGATCAGGAAATGAGAACATCAGAATGGATTCTTCGACGATTATGTGACTGTACTGATGGAAATTGCTCAAAAATGCTGTCTGTAGTATGTAATATCTCAAAGGAAATTCCACATCAAATATTCTCTACTTGCAATACAACTGGCCATGCCATAAAACAAAACAAAAAAACAACATCCATTCATATCGCCCCTTTGACAACCCTGCTGCTGTAAGACAGGATAAAGTTATGCGAGCAGGAACCCTCATACTCGCTCACTCACTCGTGCACATTACTCTTGGTCGGAGGAATGTAGGTCCCTGTCCGTCCACCAGACGGGGAGTTGGGAAAAGAATTTGGGTGAGCATATATAGCATTGGAATTGCAATTGTACCACCCGCGGAGAGCCCCATTGGAACGTGGAGCGATGGGGTGCGTTGCAAGGCAGGCCCGGTGACAAGGTTCTAGAGCGGGCGGGCCTTTTTTCTCCCCTCTGTACCTTCCCTTCCCGCACGGAACTGTTGAGCGGTGAGCTACATCCTACAAGCAGTTAGCCGTAGTTACCATATCATGCTTTGTTTACAGCTTCCTTCCCGGTAAAGTGGCGGTAAAGGGGGCGTGGGTAGCAAACCGTGTGTAGGAGAGACGGAGGGTGGGGGGAGGGGGCGTAGAAGAGTGGCGAGTGTTTTCTTCCCGCCCGAAGGCGCTGATATGTCCGGTCACGCTGCTACTGCTGCTGCTGCTTGGACACACCGTTCGCTGTTCCTCAAACGGCTCACACTCCCCTCAGAGGTGTTTGCTCGATGGAGCTTCATCCAGGGACTATCCACGCAGGTGGATTTGTGTACAGCGGCAACCAGGCTTCAGGCAGGCAGCCGCCGCCACCGGAGAGCGACGGGGGTGGGGAAGAAAAATCGATAGAACTCTCGTATTCCGGTGCACAGGTCGTATATTTTATACATGAGAGTATATCGATTTAAACGGTTTTCTGCTTCCACTCACACAGCCACACAGACGAGCTTTCGGTTTCTGGGCCATCCCGTTCTGGCACGACGACGACGACTCGCCACTCGGTCGAAGGAAAGCGCAGCTCGACCGAAGCGCACAGCAGCAGTGCTGGAACTGGCCGGCGTCTCTTTCGTGTACCGCTTGCGTGCCGTGACCTGGGCCATTGTTTGGCCCTCTGCAACCGCTACTTCACACTCGCACATAATCATTGTCTCAAAACCAACCGCCACCCACTCCCTGCCCTGGTGTGTGTGTGTGTGTGTGTGTGTGGGTTTGTGTGAGAGTTTGCGTCGAGCTAAGGGTAAGAGGTTGAAGAGTCGAATGCCGAAATGCTGGTTCTTACCTCGAATTCTTGGGCCTCCCACCCCGTAATGCACCACCACCACACCTGTACAGTACAGGGTGGGGGTAGGGAGCGGAAGGGGAGCGAGGGAAGTGGGGATTCGCACGAAACCTTGGGTACCGTGCCAAGGAGCAGAAACATAAATTTCCAGAAGCAACATTAACTTCCCGAGCAAAGTACATCCGTTTCGATTATTTGTGTATAAACTTCAGCAAGAGTTGGCTGTCTGTCTGTGTGAGCTTTTCTTTTCGTCTTGCTCCCGCTGCACCGTCCTCATTCTACACCCCCCCCCCCTTCCGTAGCCGCCCCCCCGTTCTACCGTTGCGGTTTACCCAAAATGGCGCGCTGGGTAGCGTCAAGGAGGCAGCCGGTGGCGGCTGTTGCTGGCTGGCGACTCTCCTACACTTGCTGCTGCTAGTGTGTATGTGTGAGGTTTTGTTTGTTTATTTCTCTCGGTGTTTGTGTGTGTGTGTGTGTGTGTCGGCTTTGCGGGATGCCCTCGAAACTGCAGGGTGTTTGGGGGCGCAGTAAACTGGAACAAACCCATTAGAACATGTCCCGCTGGCCGCAACGAAATGTTTTACTATTCATCGTCCAGTCCCGGTTCGGACATCGGGAGGCAGCAGCATCAACATGACTACACTGTAACCAACCCCCCTCCCCCCTCCTAAACCGTTGATATCCGTTTGTCTTTTGACC
>SIXB01001509.1:0-39405 GCA_007018985.1 Anopheles bwambae
TCTATCTATCTCTCTCTCTCTCTCTTTGAACGTCTCCGCTTTACTGGTGGAGGGCAAAATGGAGGCGCCTGGTGGCTATCCGGTACGCATCACTGGTTGTGTGTGTCAACGGTTTTATGGCGAGTGAGTGTTAGGTTTGCTAGCGGGTGTGTGTGCAACTTCCTTCCATGATCAGCTGCGGGTAGAGCTGTGAGAACATGGGGTGGGACACGGTAATCAATTCGTGGCCGATTGCGAGTCAATGATTGGTAAACAATTGGTGGACGTTTGTCAGCCGTTTGTGGCAAGTTATGTTAATGGGATTTTATTTGGCGAGGAGGGAGTGTGCGGAAGCTTGGGGTGATTTTCAGTGCGTGGAAGTGCGGCGGAAAGCGGTGAGCTCCGGCGGAGGGCTAGTTTTTGAGTTATTTGTGGCAGAAAAGTTTTGACGATAGGGCGAGCGATGGAACAAAGGCGTGGAAAAATTGTGCGACGAGATAGGAGGCAGAAGACAGGGGAGAGCGAGAGATGGGGGGGGGGGGGGGTTTGTGACCGAGTCGTCGTTGGGTCGTCGTACTTTGTTTGTGGCTGTTTGGCCGCCATCGATTGGCCGTCATCGGCCGAGGTGAGCCGTGGCGCGTTTTCGAATGAAAATACCTAAATGAGGAGCAAGTGAAGAGAGGTAGTAGGAGGAATGGGGCGAGAGACTGTTTTAAGCACTGTTGCTGCATTACTGCATCCCTGCACGTATCGATGACACATTGGGCACTACGGAAAGGGTTAAACATTTGTGCCTGAAGGGTCAAAGCAATTGCACATGTAAAGGGTTAGCAGATAAGTGTAACGAGCGTTACGACGCTGAACTTTCTAATCAGCTGCAGCAGCTGTTTGCCCGTTGTGCGTTTATTTATTGTACCTGTCCCCATTAAGACTCATTGTTTTTTTGTGTGTTTTGCTTTGCTGCCCGTCACCCATCCCAGTTCTCGTCGCTCGTCGGTATCGGCGGCCATAGTATGGCAGGTTTTGGCAAGCTGTTAAAATTAATCAGTATTTAAGAAACTAATTACCCTAATCAATACAAGCAAAGCGGTAGCCACCCACTCCAAGCATGTACTGTGCGAACGAAGGGATGGGGAGGGAGAGAAAGACGGGAAAGTTTGTTTTCATCAGCCCGACACCGATCCACGCCCGAAGGAGCGCTTTGCCGTCGCGAGCAGCTGGTTCACGTTCACGCCGGCTGTCAATCTCCGCACGGCCACGGTAGACGAGCAGGGCAGTGGTGAAGCAGGCAAAGCGGAGGGAGGCAGGCAGGTTAGCAGCAACTGCTCGCTCGCTCGGTACGCCGCATTACCCGCGCGCAAAAGTCGCAGTGCCGGCGGGACGTGCCGCGCGCGCGGTCGCCGAATCAATTCGTCTCCGACGAGTTTATTTACATAATAATGAGTGTCGCTGTGGAAGTTGTATAAACATTGCCCGGCAGTCATTTTTCCTGCCGAAGCCGAGGTTTCCGTTCGAGGCTACCGTTTGGGTGGGTGGGTGAGCAAGGTACACAAACACGCACATAAATCGTCTCATACTCCCGTCCCCGGGAAGCCTCTTATCGAGGCGGAATGGCGAGACAGGGCGTCCGTGTAGGAAGCTTCCCTCGGTGTTGAGTGGCGGGTGAAAGGGCGGGAGGGGTCGCGAACGTCAAGGTGCAAAAGGCGGAAATGATTTAAAGTCCACAGGGCGAAGACGAAGACAAACCGAGAACATGGGAACCAGGCAAGCCAGTGGGACAGTTTTTAGCGCCCGTGTCCCCTTGCCGGTTCAGGTTCTACCAGCTTTCACGCGACTAATTGACTACCGGTGATCTGCGGGCGACTCGTAGGACCTGCGAAAACATGCGCTGACACACACAAATCTACACACACACACACATTGATTTCTCGTCCAGTACGGTGGCACCTCGCTGTAGGTTGATTAATTATCGCGAACGCGAAGCCGTGACCAAGGCGTTGTTCGCACCCCGAGAATCTTACGAATCGATGAAGCGTGCAATACGCTGTGCTGCCCTGCCCCGAAGTGATCGTAAATAATTAGCGTCCAGCCGGCCGGCCTGTTCGCGGCCAACCACTATTCGCACTGTACGGCCGGATCAATTGGTGGTGATGGGCACCCTTAATTGGATTCCCGGCACGGATTGGTGTGTGTTTAGGTGCTGATTTTCCAACGTCTTTGCTTCGGCAGTCCATTATTTGGGCTGAGGACACGGATACGGTGCAAATGGTGTGTCTCTTTATGATTAATATTGGTGGTTGCTTCAAAATCTGTATGCCGCAAGGATTCTGTAGCGTACAATCAATATTGTGTGTTTAGGATTTATCTTTCCCGAAACAGTTTGAAACAGTTTCATGCAGTCGACTCTAAAAGCAGAGGATAAAAGGTCAAAGCAAAATCTTGCACAGGCAACGAACCCCTCTCTCCCCCTACCAATGGACAAATTCACAAAGTTACACACTTGGGTTGACCGATACAGCTCGAGCCATCCGACGAAGGTAATGCAGCCCCCGGTCACGTAAAGCTGAACACTTCTGGACTTTCGTGGTCTAGGTCCGGGACCATGTACGAGTCGAAAAAAGGGGTTTGTCGCCAGCGCGGAACGGGGGTCGAGTGGGATCCGCCTCAGCTCACCGCAGCGGTTAATCGGTTCAGTTCAATATAACACTCACCTCTCCCGCATCCCTTGCCCTTGCTTTCATCTTGTAAACCACTTCCAGAGCTGGTGGTTTTTGGGAAACTCTGTTGGCTAGGAAACTTTCGTTCCGGTCGAGCTTCCGAACGCTGCGTCTCGTTCATTCGCCCATCGTCCATTACTGTAAAGCGTGTGTGCGAGTGGTGTGTCGCTTGACACTTCGCCCCCTCCCATGTACAATTCGTGTAGGCACTGCACACCTGCATTTCTCCTCCTCCTCGCACAATCCATACAACCCATCACCTCTTACGGGGGGGATTTGACGATGCGGTAAATCGGTGGTAAAGGTTATGTTTTGCGGTATGTCCAATTGTGCGTCGTACCATGCCCGAACCGTTTGACCGATCGAACACAAACACGTGCGCACCGGAAACAAAGCATCGGACAAGTCTGGTGGAGGGTTTTTTATGGCTGGTCAGGGGAAAGGTTTAGGGCTGCTCAGTAGGTTGGCTTTTTGGTGCACGAGCAAGACAAATCGACGAATCGATTGCGCTAAATCCCTCGGGTTTTTGTTGGTTGGTTTTTGGTGCTGTTGTCGTTAGCAGTGCATGTGCTGAAAGAAAGAGAGTGCAGCATACCGAGCAATGACGTTGGAAAATTGCTTTCATCTCCGGTATTATGCGTTAGGAGCAGTACGCCTATAATGGAGAGTGCAATGGAGAAAAGCAAGCGATACGATCATTTACTTCTAGAAAAAAGGAAGAAAGAGAGAGAGAGAGAGAGAGAGGAGAGAGGAGAGAGGAGAGAGAGCGAGTGAAAGAGATAGAGCGAAAGAGAGATGCTTGGTTTGCTTATTTGTCCATCACAGTCTAATAAAAGTAATGGTTCAATTGTTCAGTAATAGTCCCTTTGATGGTTTATGTTGAAAAGCTGAGAGATGGTTTATTATCTTTCTGGCTGTGAGTGCAAATATATTCATCACCTGGGTAGTATTTTTCATATCCAATTGACAGCTGTGTTATATTAGTAGATATTGAATATAGTCTACTTTGAACAAACAATTTTGCCTCAATAAATCGTCTTGTGTGACATGATGTGTCATCAGTTTAAATGCATTTCTAATGGAGGTTAAGGGTCACGGGGCTCCTGGCGACCGCCGCGAAACAAATAGTAATTTGTGTATCTTTCCAAAAGGTTGCAATTATCGTGATCAGACAAGTCAAACATACGACCCGCGGACCACACACAACACACAAGGGCTTTCAATGCGGTCCGCGTTTTTTAATGAGAGCGAAATAGATTGTACATTAATATTTTGTCTTAGTAGTTCAACTAACGAAGAGTGGAGAGATAAGGACTTCTTTGGTTAAGTATCCATAAATATGACATGTAGCATGTGTTTTCGTAGTTTATTAGAGGCGGCACCCTCAAATCGAACTCCTCATTATTTTACTCATTTTCTGACTTTGATTTTCTACTCTATTGATTAAAGTTCGTTTTAGCTACGCTTCTACAAAGAATAATCCCAATATATATATATATATATATATATATATATATATATATATATATATATATATATATATATATATATATATATATATATATATATAAATTTTGAAAAATCAAGTACTTCAAAAATATATACAAATGCTATGAGGCCGACTGAAAGTTGAAAAGTATCTTGAGGAAAATGGCAACATAAAGACCTATTCGTTTCGAACGAGGTTACCTAGTACAGGCTGTAAAACAAACAATTAGAAAAATGTTCAACATAGAAAAATGACTTTGGAATCAAACCTACGGTTCATTGCCATCTCATTGAAAGATATAAAAAAGCAATAAAGTTCTTTCGTGCCTCTCATTAGATTCCCCACAACAGATATATCGTCTAATCTATATATTTTCTCCAGTTGTATGAAAGTTGTAAAGGCCTTATAGTAGTTTTCTTGGTTGTTTTTCAATGTTTTTGAATTATTGCCTAATATTTTACTTGAGCTTTTAGGACATTTATAATGCTTTACATAACCTTTACCATTTTAACACTTCCCGACTGAGATAGCAGCTGGTCAGTTCTTTAATGAGCCACTGACCCTTGATAGTAGGCAAAATTCATTTACCAAGGCGTATATTTTTTTTAAAATATCTTTTTAGAGAACTTTCCGATATAGAATTATTTCTATTTTTATAGGCACTATACTATAGAAATGATTGAGTTTATTGTTCTATTGGTTATGAAAACCTTTACCTGCCAATGGTTTGTCATTTCTTCAATGTGCCGGCAAATTTCTCAGCAAAATAGTGTTTATATTTGTTGCAGACATTGGATCTTGCTTTAACCCTTAACAGTCCCTCAAAAAACTGTTGCCAGATTGTATAGTGTGTTCCAATATCTTCAAATAACTATAAAAAAAATCCATATAGCACCACAGGTGACCCTGTCAAAAATCAAACTATATGACCGAACTCTACCTGAACAGGCTATTAGCATGTTAATATTGGCGGGTGTAGTGCTTTAATTATGAGCTATTGTTTTTAGTCTGTGACTTTTTGTGTTTTTAGGTACTGGTCTGATTTTTGCACTCGCATATCCGAAGAGTATCCTCATTTATGCACATATACAAGGGTGTACAAGGAGTAAAGAACTGTCCAGGAAGTCTAAAAGTTTACACATACAGGGTGTTCGAGATAAATTTGACAGTTTCTGAGGGAATAGGAAAGGAATTTTTATTAAATTTATGTTAAATATTTAAAAAAAAAAAAATCTACAAAGTTTAGCTTACCATGTTTGCCGCATTTTTTATTCGTAGTACCCCCCCTCCGCGTCGATGGCCGCCTACACCCGCTTCCGGAACCGCGCGCAAGCCCGGACAACCATGTCTCTGGGGATGGCCGCAAACACGGTCTTTATTCTGGCCACCGCTTTGGTATTGCAGGACGCCCTGTTGGTGTCCCGCTCAACTGTGCCCCACACAAAGTAATCCATAGGATTAAGGTCAGGGGAGCTGGATGGCCAAACGTCGGTGCTGGTGTATCGGTCGAAATTGGCAGTGAGCCATTGGCGTGTTGTTACGGCCGTATGGCATGGTGCAGCATCCTGCTGCCAAACGTACGGCCGCCCATTGGCCACCGTATTGTTTTTACGGTGTTCAGCGAACACATCGCCGCCTTCCGAATTTTGGCATTCGTATGGCCGGCACGAACCATCATAACACACGTTACGCGCTTGTACAATTCGGACGGGTTCCACATATCTACGGTGCTAGACATTTTTTACACTTGTTCGCACAACTTTTAGCAATCGAATGACATACCAATCATTTCGATACGTCAACTCAACCCTGAGATTTAAACCCAAAGGCCAGGTGTCAAATTTAGCCCGCACACCCTGTATGAGGAGTAATGCATAAGAATTATCAAGCATCCGGGTGACCGCCATTGAAGGTATCATTATCTGCTTTGCGTAGTGTAATTTTATTATCATGTTTTATTATTTCTACAAAATCAAATATTGATGATGAAGAATTTGACGTTAATAGATTTTTTAGATACTACGAAAAAGTGGAGTTGATTCTAGGTCTAAAGATAAGTCTTTAATGATTTTCGTCTATTAAAAGCACCATGTGGTGTAGTGGGTAAAGGAATGCAACAATTAACGAAAACCTAAAAAATATTTATGTTTGTATAGAACAAAATGGTAGAAGAAACCCGCATATGCCCTTCAATAGCAAATACATTAGAATACTACAACACACTTTAAAGATTTGTTTACTTTAAACCAGCCGGTAGGGCTCCAAAACAAGTTGGACATCACTAATATAAGTTGAAAGCCTGAGGCTAATGACTCATGAGTTTCTATTGAGTGTGGATATAATTTCACCTAGAAATTGTCTTATTACATTTAAAACAACTGGTTAATATTTTAAAATTCTCAACATCATACTTATCTGTTTTTACTAATTAAAGCTTAACTGAAAAAAGTATAGTAAGTAAAATACCACCGTACTCATAGAAGATAAATTTCGATTTTTTTTGCAGCCAATGAACAACGCACACAAATCTTTTTTTCATACATTTTAGACGTAACGCATTTTAGAAAACGCGTTGGAATGTTAAGCAGCTAAAAGTCCTGTGTGTTCCTGCCCATACAAGCATGTGCCTCGCGCAATGGTTGGTAACCTCGGTCTCGGTGCGGTAACGAAACGTAGGAGTAGTTTATTATTTATTGGTGTAGCGATTGGAGTATAAGCTTCAAACCGTGGCGCAACCGTTTACTCGGAGTCTGTGGAACAGACGAAATACCTTTTATTCGGTACCGCTGAACCAATTTTAAGGACGACGGGCAAACAGAGTTGGTAGAGAAGTGATCGTTGAAAATAACATTTCATGCCGTACTGGATTGTTTATGACACACATACACTCAAACAAGTGAGTAGTATTTGTCCGCCCAAAATGTGAACATCGTTCGTCTTTCCCCTTTAACTGTAGCTGTTTGTTTTTTTTTCGATAAAAAAGAAACACCGACAAGGGCGGGTCTTAAAAAATGGGCTTGAAAAATCAATTTGGCACAACCCCGTTTTGCATGAGCACATCCCTGAGATGAAGCCGGGCAACTGCTTGCGTTCGATGACTATCGATCATCGGTGCAGCAGGGATTCAACTGCATTTACACACATGGTGGGAGCTAATTTTTTTCTAACAAAACGAAACAAAACCAGGCTTGAGAGATTCAGTAAATCAAGTACGAAAGGGATTTCATTACAAACGCTTGCGTCGGGTGAGTTATTGGCGTGAACCCGGTCGTGTGTTTATGGCTTTCTCGTAGAGTCCACATGATGGAGAGTTTGCTGTATTCAGTTGATTGGCAGGAGAAAAATGGAAAAGCGGAAAGTAAACGATTCTTGTTAGTGTTCGGTGTGGTCTCGCTAAAGCAATATACGAGTTCTTCCTGGGCGCAAGTATTATCGGGAACAAACAAAATTGACAAATTGCTGTTCGATATCGCAAATGATCGTCAATGAAGAATGAAAAAAAAAATGGATAAAATCTAAACAAGAAATGTAAATCGAACTTGCCATATGGTTTTCTACAACTCAATGCTTTAACTATTGATCCATCAAGTGCCTCACGTCTAGCCCGTTTTATTTGTCCTCTAGTTTTACTCATAGCCCCACAATATGAATCCAGTTAGAATACAACCACCGTACATGCATACTGCCCCTTCATGCGAGGAGATTTAAAAATATTATTTTCTAGAACTGATTGAATCGGTAGAAAAAAAATTCAAAAGAAGGAGAAAAATAAAAATAAAAACGACAAGGCAAATATGTGCAATTTGATATCGCTCGATAAATTCCGATCGTATGCCTTCACATGCACCACGCCCGTTTGCGCTGAAGTGAGCGATTGGCGGTGTTGCTGGTTGTAGATCTCATCATTAGGAGTATGGCCACGTAAGGCGTACAAATGCTTACAATTTGGTCTATTTTTGAAAAATAGCTTATCAAGTTAGAAATAAAAAGGGCTAGCAATAGGAATATTTTGGTGAGTATAATATAACTTTTTTCATTCAAATATATCTAAATGATAAAATGAAAAATGTACAACACTATAAAGTATCTAGGAATTTTACATTTAATTCAATCAAAAACATTTTTATAGATCCAAACAGTGACAAAGTGTTGTTCCACGGTAATTTAACAGCAAACAAAAGTTCCCGATTCAACAAGCAATGACAGCATTTGGTTCTGTGCCGTGGCCGCTCGTACGAATTCACTCGCGCTACGCGTTAGAAACTGGGTGGCGTTGGGCACAATACCAAATATTTGCGGAGCGTTGCAATTTTGACGAATACAACACGCACCAGCTCGAAATGGCCCCGTGCCGCAGTTGTTCGGAAGGTGGAGGGCATTGGAAGTGATCCCACAGGATAAATTGCATACACTGATACACCTCCGATTCCACGCAGTGGGACCCTTCTCGCGCAGGGTAAAATAAATAAATACGCAGCTCAAATCACAATCCGGACAGGCCAAATTGGCAACAATGATAAATAAAGATAGTGAAATAAACAAACAATATACTGTACACTGTTTTCATAAATGTATGTACACACCCAAACACGTGAACAGAAAAAGTGAGCAAATCCGTCGAAAAACATTCGATAGGCTGGGTTTTTTTTTATTTCCAAAAAAAAAAGGGTCTTTGTGTTATGTTTTGCTTTTGCTGTGCGCTCGTCCAGTTGTTCTTTTCACGCCGATTGCGTGCAATCTGTGCCGTGCTTTGCATTAAATGTTTGCTAATGATTTTGTTGCCGTTTATTAATTGTTAGTTTGGCAAGGAATAAAACATAACTTTGACAAACAAAACAACTCCCATAAAGCTACGGATTCTCGACGACGACGTCAGCAAACCCGTCGGCACCAACGCGTTCCAGCACCAACTACCAGCACGTTCGCACAGTAAACAGCAAAACTCTCCAGAACTGCCGTAAAAAATCGCCTGCCTTTGTGTGAATGTGTGTGTGTGCGTGTGTTAATGTATTAATAAAATGTATACTGTGACAGTGTCGGTCACAGCGCAATCAAAGCAGCAACTTTAGTGTGAATTTATCAGCAGTAAACGCGCGCCGCGGGTGAACGACAAATAAAATGCAGTAAAACAGTTGTCAACTCTTTGGGCAGGGAGAAACTTTGCGTTCAAGAACGGATCGACACCAGCAGAGGAGTCATAGAGCAAATAGAAGCATTAGTATACGTTATGGATCGAGAGAAACCTCTTAATACTATCTGGATTTATGGAAGCTGAACAGATTTTGTGTTGTTGCGAAACACGCTAAACGGAGATGTGAAAAATTATCAACCCGAACAATCTAGTACGGCTTGCAGGCGTCTGCTCATTAGCTCCAGTCCAACTAAAATGTGTGTCATCATGGGCAAACTAAAAGCATGTGCAAGCAACAACAACAAGCACTCAAAAAAATTGTAACATAAAAAAACACACTCACACAAAATTCCAAATCAAACACAAAGAGTAAGATTTCGGGTTTCCTTTCATGTTTCAGGTTGTTTATTTTATTCACTTCGCGCTATTCCATACCCTTGGCGGGGAGCAGTGCTTTCGGAGTTTTTGTTTTTTTCCCGTTCCCGCATCGTTGTAGGGTGTGCGTTTTTTCTTCTTTAAACACGCAAATACGTGTGAGTTTTTATGTTGGTTTGTGTGTGTGTTTGTTTGTGCATGCGATTCGTCATGTGCATACGAAAACGTGTTTGTCTTTATCCATCTCCCTCCACTCCTTTCTCTCTCTCTCTCTCTCTCTCTATCTCTCTCTCTCTCTTTCTTTGTCTCTGCCTATGCAACATAGAAAAAGTTTGATGTTCTCCAATGTTTTACTTTAGGGATACGAATATGTTTCCCTTTTTTTCTTTTTTTTGTCCATGTTACTCCATCAAGTTTTCTAGTTCCCTATTTTCCTTTTGGTTAGCAGCTTCTCCACAGCATCCTTCTTAAGAGTATGTTTGTGTGAGTTTCTTTAATGGGAATAAGTGTGTTTTGTGTGCGTGTATATGTGTGTGTTTGGTAGCGTTATTTATTATTTTCTCCCCCGTCACTCAACGCTAATATTTACAAATCCATATTCTATTCTAAGATGCCTTTAGTTTTACTGCCATGTTGTCTAATTTTTTTCTCACTCTCTTCGCGTAACGGCTCTCAGTCTAGCGCAAAGACTTTCCCAACATTTATCTCATGTTTCTCTCGTTTCCTTCCTATTTTGCAAAGTTTTGGAACGTATTTCGTGTTTACTTGCTGCTTCTGCTCAAACTTTACCCAGCAGCTGTTTACATTGATCGATGGGGCCCCTTTTGCCTGTTCGTATAGGACTAAGCTTTGCTTCTCATCTTTGGGTCTAGTGAATGGAGTTTTCTTTTCTTGTTTTTTTACATACTATATGTTGGTGGAACGTGCTGCTGGATGTAATGTTTTTTTTGCCTTCGTTTCTTTTTTCTCCTCCTTTATGCAGCGATAAATATCTCATCAATGTTAATTTTTTCCAACGTGTCGCTTCCCGTAGCGGAGATTGTATTATTCCTAACCATGATATACAGATGCACCGGCAAAAGAGCAAGGTTTACATGCAAGCGTCAAGGGGAGGGGCAGGGGAGGTTTTCTTTTTCATCATGCTGAACAATTAAGGGACAGTGTGGTAGCTTGCCCGTTTATAAAACGCTTCAAGTTTGAGCAGCAGACAGTACTTTGTGCACCTGATCTGCTGATTGATGTAACGATGGTTTCCTCGTTTGCCCCTTTCGAAACCAAGGACGTACTTTTTTTTAGTGAATAACAGTGGCTAGAGAGTGTTAAGAGAGTGTTTCAATTCGTCCTTTTTAATTGATGCTGCTGGTTGCTGCACGAGCTGCCCGCTCGCCTTAGGGTCGGTTGTCCAGCAGGAGCCGCAGGTCGTGACCACTGTACCATCGCAGGCTGGCGATCGCGATGGAGGCAAGCAGTAGCAGTGATTGGGCTGCAATGGAGAAAGTTGGCAGAAATGTTGAGAGAAAAACAGTGAGCAAACTGTGGAAAGCAAATTTCGTGTCATGTATTTTGAGAAATATTGGGTAATTTTACTGTTTCGGTTTTTTTTTTCGTAGTGCGTAGAATACTTCAATAGCAACGTTTTACAACAACTTTCTGTCACCAAGCTGAAGCCACTAAATTACACTTTCCCGTTTTGCAAAGGAAAAGCAACATGAAAGTCAGCTCGTGGTAAGCTCATTTCACACCTACTTGACGCATGTGCTGTATGATCTTGAAATTTAATTATAATGCCACCTTCACGCTCGTGCAATAAAATCTACCCTTCGCCCTCCTCCCACCATCTGCGCTCTACCCAACTACCCTCTCCCTTCCTAACCACCTCATCCCACAAAATCCCTTTCCACCGCAAATGCTTCCGTCCGGGGGCGGGCGTGCTGCAGTCGGCCAGGTTTGGAAAAGCAGCGGTGACATAAATAACAAGCAGGCGGGAGCGCATAAATTCATTCGAAAGCGTTCTGAGTGACGACTGAAAGTAACCGAAGCATAAATAAGATCGCCATAATAATCCCCTCTTACCCAGGCAGGCAGGCAGTGCCCTGTGCGATGGTGTGTATGTATGTGTGTGTGTGTGCCGCGAATAGCACGACGGTTTCGAACCGAACAATTCGTCAAAAAGCGTACACACGTGGAAATAATCCAATTTCAATTTATGTACCCAGCCATCACCGCTCCCTTCATTCCCATCATTTTTTTTTATGCTAAGAGAGAACGGTTGCAGTACGCTACGGTAGCGCAGGTGCACCCGCGCCAGTCCTTGCAATGATGTGATTCATAATTCAGTGTGAATTTTATTTCCCTGCTCACTTTCATCTCCGTTCCATTTGGGGGAGGTTTCGTAGAGTAAGTGATGCTTTCGCTCCCTCCACAGCACTGCTACCCACCACCTTTGTGTCGCGTGGCGTACTGCCCTAACAATTTCCCAAGAACTGTTCCGCGTCAAATGGTTCTCTACCTCGTACGTACAGATGCAGCAAGATAACGAAAAGGGAGCGTACGCTGGTACAGTTATTCTTATTTCACGTTCAATTTTGCCAATGTTTGACTGTGAAACCATACCCCTACCAACCTCCTTCTTGAGACACACACACACACATGGGAAGGACGACGGTTCAATTCGTTGCTCGTTCTCGAAAGCAGGTGTGCACTTCGCACAGATCGAAGAACGGAAATCTTTAACTCGATGGACGATCGTATAAATCCCTTTTCACTTTCGCCTTACACGCCCAGCGTGTGTGTGTAGTCCGCCGACATATTGAGTAATGCTGTTTGTTTGTGTGTGCAATGGATCATCTTGGTACAGCGCAACTTTACCCTAATCCTTCCCGGCCGCTTTAGGCAATGCGATTCCCGGCTTCGTTATCCCCGGTTTTACGCAGGATTGTTTGCGTGTTTTACTGGCGCTTAACGTGTATGCGTTTTTCTTCTTCAGAGTAATGTTCTTACCCTGCTTTAATCTTCTTTTCGAATTTATTTTCTTCTTCTGATTACCACAAGTGTCAACTTTTACATGGCAAAGTCAGCTGTACCATGGTACTGGAGCCGGCAAACGGTGGTGCAGGCAGAACGAACGTTCAGCACGAAACACTGGCACGAACCGTTCTGTTCAAGGTTCAAGGGGCTATAAAGTGGATCCGAAATGAGTGGCTGATAATTTCTACACTGATTGGCTGCAAAATAATGCCCCGAACCATCGGAGGCTCATCGAAAAGTCAAACAATATAGGAAACATTTTTCTCATTCTTGCTTCTCGTTGAACGAATTCGCCTTACGAGGGTTAAATAATTTCCGATTCCTCCCGTGGGGTGGGTCTCGTATCTCGATTCGAAGCATATTTATGAGATGGCGGGATGGGGTTAAACGATGGCATAATAAAAATAACGGCCCTATGGTTTCATCATTTCTGCCAGCACTTTCTCCACTGCATCCAACAAACAAAAACCAGGGTTTTTTCTCTCTCCTTTCCCGGACGGTCACTCTGCAGGTCAGTGTGAGGGGTTGGTGTTTTTTTTGTTGTCTTATTCCTTTTTCTTTCTTTGTGCCTTTTACTTTTGATTATGAACCACCAGCTCCCCATAAAACCCTTATTGTCTTGTATTGAGCGGACCAAACACGCTCGTATCAAGATTTGTTTTCATTTCGTGGGCTAGATCAGCATGCGAAAACATGTGTAGCAAAAATGAGGCAGAAACGAGAATGAAGAACACATACACACAAAAACACGCACACACAGCGTTTGCTCGGACACGGGGTTTTTGGTTGAAAATCGGCATCTGCAAGCATATAACGAAGCTGCCCGGTACCTTCGCACCCTTTTGGTATCGTTTTTGGTCCTGGGTTCGCTCGACATCCGCATCAATATTATAAATTTTAAATAAGCTCCAATGAGTGTTTCTTCTGCTGCCACTGGCACCGCCGGCTGTGTCTGGTAATAATTCATCCCTCTCGCCCAAGGCGCACACCCTCTCTCTGTCGTTCTCTCTCTCTCTCTCTCTCTCTCTCTCACCATCTCTCTCATTCTCTCTGATATCACATTGGTTGAGCTTTAGAGTTCTGCAGTACTTGGGCCTATTCCTCTCTTTGGGTCCATTTTCTTGGGAAGCTCCTGCCTTAGCCCAATGATTCTGACGATCTTTCTCTCTCTCTTTCGTGCACTCTGGTGCCCTTTACCACCCGATGGAAGGGTTTTACCCTTGCCCGGGGGTTGCTTTTGTATCTCTCAAATTTTCATGGTGTCATAACCTTTGGCCGTTTGCCCGAAAAAAACCTGAGAACTTATAGGGAGCCATTTGTTTGCATGTGCGTATGTGCGCTCGTGTGTGTGTGTGTGTGTGTGTGTTTGTGTGTATCTTCTGTTCATTGAAGATTTTATTTGTGTACTGGTTTGTTTGTCTGTGTCGAATGCTTGCTGTGTCTTCGGATGTTTTTTTGGTGGTAAGATTAAGGAGAAAGGAACGTTTCCATCCATCTTCAATTTCTTACCCAGAAACACCCAACAAACCCTTCGTTCGAAAGCAGTTTATGTTTTCTCCTCTGGCCGGCTAGAATGCAAACATCGGGATGCGGATTTATGGTAATGTTAGCCCATTCTCATGATGCTTTAAATTGGACGGCAGGCGGCAGGAGGTGCCCACAACTCTCTTTCGCAACAAAATTTATGTCACTCGGTTTCGTAAGGATCAATCATGCTGGCCGAGATGAAAGGGAGCAATGCGTTGCAAAGCACACGATGTTGCACCCGAGCAGAGGCAGTCAGTGGATGGGGCACGAGAGCGGAAAAGGGATCAGAAAGATCAAAAGTTGCTCTCGACACTCGATCGAACCGGTCGGCGGAGCAGTGACTTGACTTTATTACATACTAATAAAATATACCGAGCGGTGGGGTTTATTACTTCCCCTGTTTCCTTCAATGCGGCGTTTAGCGGGAGATGAACAGAAAAAAACGTCTCAAGAATATCGCCTTACCGGATTTGGAATCGGTCGATTCTGTCTCGCAACAATGGTTTCGTTTGGTGTGTTTTATGCGACCTTGCCTTGGATTGATTATTGTGCGCTTTGATTAATGCTTCCAGGCTTAAACTTATTTAATGGCTGCGTGCGTTCCCCATACCGGCGGAATAAATAAAGCCCCTTAAAGGAGACGCGGACAGAAACTTTGGAAGCAGTGTGATGTTTCCGGTATCGCTGACATTGGAAAACTGTGACACATAAACAATAGCACTTTTATCCCTTGTGTGCATGTGCGTTGAGAGGTCTTGCGTGGATGTGATTACATTAAGGTCGTGCTGTTTATTTCGCTTTTATTTAGAGGGATTTTATGTTTGCGACCCGCTCTATCGTTTCGTTTACGACCATGCCGATTGAGCCGTGATTTTAGCTGCACAAACTGTTGTTTGAAAGATGCAACGGCTGAAGTTTGAACGTCCGAAGAGAAAGTCGTTAATATCAGAGATAAAAGATTCAAATATCTCGTTTGCCATGATCACTAAGTAGCAAGGGGTCGAATGCGTTTGACTGTTCCTCGCCTTAACGTTCCCAGAGAATGGATGCTTTGATAACAATTCAATTGCTCCAATCATCAAAAACCAATCATTATATAGCGAACACGAGCTGTTCAATCAGATGCCACAAAATTTTGCCTCGAAATTCGATTGCCCGACACACTTGAACTCTGAACATTTCATTTTCCAAACGTAACATCCTACTACGTCTACATCCAAAGCACACCGGACGAAGATGCAGATTGGCATCTATGTGTGTGTGTGTGTGTATGCGTGTGTGTGTGTGTGTGTGTGTGTGTGTGTGTGTGTGTGTGTGTGTGTGTGTGTGTGTGTGTGTGTGTGTGTGTGTGTGTGTGTGTGTGTGTGTGTGTGTGTGTGTGTGTGTGTGTGTGTGTGTCATTGTTGCAGAGTTGTAAATTTTAATATAAAAGTTAACACATGATTGATCACCTGCAATCTGCGCCAGATTCATTCCACACTGCCAACTCCTGTCAATGTGATGTGTGGTGTGTGTGCGTGCTAGGTCCTGTAAGATAAATATGAACCGTGTGGGGTGGAGGGAGTTTGAAGCACGATGTATTATGCAAGAATGGAAGCAGATTCGTTGAACGCCTCAGTTTCTTCTGCTGGAATTTAGCTCCGTTCGGCACTGTTTTGCTTTGTGCCAAACGCACCGCATTTTAGGGCGAAACTTTGGTGCGCTAAAGGTTGCCATAACGAGCGAACTAATGTCAGGCTCGGTATCTTCTTACAGGCCAAAATAGAGGCCTCTGTATAGCCTCCTTTATCGGTTAAAGTGAAAGGAGAAATATGATAGTTTGATTGGAGTTGAATCGAATGCCAGCTGGCAATATAAATTTGTGCACAAGCAGGCTGAGCAGGCTGAAAAAAACTAATCTCAGTAATCGAAACCAGTTCGAGCTTGAAATGCCGTATCTTGCGTACCGACCGAATACCGGATTGTGCTTTCAGCTCTTACTAACGGGAAAAAAGATGGAAACCACCAACGTTAGCCGTGCTCGAGGAATGCATCGGTGGCCATTGTTTTCAGCAGCACTGTGCGGCTGTTGTTGACTTGTCTGTGTTCCATTTCACCCCGGCAAGCTGCTCGGTAAAGTCCTGACTCACCCTACTTAGACGAACCGATTGCTACCGATGAGCTGCGAATGAGCGTCGGCCCATTGTTTCCTTCTGTGCCCCGGGAAAGACCACAAATGAAGCTGCCGGGGCCTGAGCACCGTTTGGTGATCCGGAGGGCAGCAGTAGTACCGGAAAGGTAGACTGGAAGCGAATAAAAATAATCAAACCCATCCACAGCGGGCCCCGACTGCGCTTCGAGTCGCCCAAACCCGAACCCGGCGGTTGTTGTTATACCGTCTGGGCCAAAGTTAATCTATCGATTCAGGTCATTCTTATACCTCATGCCGCCCAATTCTCTCCATTGGTATGGCACTTGACTTTGCCCGCATAAACACGAGACACCACCTATCCACTCTCTACGCTGCATCAAGCATCACACATAAACACTCGGTGCTCGTCTTGGCCATAGCTCGAAACAATTACGCAACGAGGCTCTGAAGCTGGCTGACAAGAGCGGGAGGAAACACAAGAAGCAGGGAGAAACACATTGAAAACATTCGCTCGATTGGATGCTGTGCCGAAATTCGAGCGCTTTTTGGTTTCGATTCCTCGCAACAGAGAGGGTGCTGATGCGGTGTGTAAGTAATTCTAAAGACTTCGCAGAGAACAAGAACAAGAGCTCTGTGGTGTGTATGTGTGTGTATGGAGGGGGGAGAGTGTGGCAGGAGGAAAGAACCCACTCAATGCATGGTCGATCCCAGAAAATTCGTCGTCCAGTGTCGGTCCGAGCATAACCGAGCAGTTCAGTGGCTGAGGATCGTCGTGCATCCTGAAATGCACGATGTACGATGTAATGCTGCAACCCTTGTTATGGAGCGTTATGCGTGTATAAAGTGAAAGAAATGCTTGGCCGAGTCAGAAAAATAGAACCACTCCTTCCCAACTCCCCTCTTTCACATGCTGCCGCTCATCAACACGCTTTTGTTTGGTGCTGCTATCTTTGACCCACTGTTCGGGGGTTATTGTTGTGCAGCTAAATAATGCCTTTCGGAGGTTTTGGTTTTGCTGGTACCTTTTGTTGCACCGATTTGGTTGATACAACTTGCCAATACAGGTAAACGGTTTGCATCTAATTGCATCTGCAGGCTCGGAAAGTATTCTTTGGCTCAAGTGCGCTTGTTCGGCGGGAGTTTGAAAAAGTGGTCACTTTTTGGGGCTTGAAAAGATAGTGGGGAAAAGTGGGGAGAAATACATGGGGCTCCAGATTGCAGTTTTGTTCTGAAACTGTTCATCAATTTTCATAGCCGCTGCAATTTATTCAATTAATTGTTTCATCAAGCTTTTCACGTTTTGAGCAAACGAAGGCTCGTCATCTACTCTCTAACGTGGCGTAAAATGCCTCTTTCTTCAGTTTTAAGAGCACATTCCAACAATGGATAGCCTCCATCTTACAAGCTTTGCTTGCAAGCATGAACAAAAGGTTGCTTTTGGGGAGCGGTAAAACTTACCACCATTTAGATCGGAGCTGAGGGTGAGCGCTGGAACGAGGCTTGTCCGGCTGGCCGCCCGGCTATGGCCGCCGAACCCAAACAGAGAGGATCGGTGGCTGCGCAGTGCCACGACCGTTTTCGTCTCTCGGCCAACGGACGGTACGGCGTCGACCGTGGCCACGCACTTGATATGGATCACGTTGTCTAGCTCGCGCTGCACCAGCCGGTCGACTGGCACCCGCATTTCCAGCATCCGGTAGCGGATGACGAACCCGTCGCTTTCGAGCGATGTCTCCTGCAGCTGTTGCAGGTACTCCATCGGCACCTGCAAAAAAAAAAACAAGCAAACATAAAAGAGATAGAGAGATGGAAAGAGAGAGAGAGAGAGACAGAAAGAAAAAGGGAAAGAAATATAGAGATATACACATAGGGCAAATTGAACAAGAGCGACAACAAATAAACAAAGAGCAAAAATACTCAAGAATTCAAGAAGGTACTAATTATGCTGCCACTGCACTGCCACTGCGGTGACTGATGGTTCGTTGTGGTTGCAGGGTCAGCGTCGGGATTTGAAATCAATGCCTCCACCGGTGACCTCGCCTGTCAACCGCAATGTGTACCAGGCCGGGCGTTGTGGTTTCTGTGGGTTTGTAGGGCCCATGTATGGTGGCTGACAGGCAGGCAACGTCACCGATGCAAGCATTGCCAGTTACACAATAGATCGGAAACAGGACGCAACGCACCGATTCCATCCGGATTGTGTAATGAGCACTGTTCTCTACCGACGTTTGGAGCTTTCTGTGTTTAAAAAAAAGAGATCCTAGCACAACTCGAACCTGTGGCAAGCTACTCAGAGGAAGTTTGAGATTTACGGTTCTACTAATCGACGTTGAAGCAATCTTTGTAAAACAGATTGTGTGAACGGTTCAATAACAAGTTCTATTTTCTTCTTCTTCTATGTGACGTAAAGGTCCTACGTGAACAGCCCGCCTATACAGGCTTTCGAAACTTTATTAGTACCACGCTACTGGATAGTCAGTCCTTTCTGTAAATTCTA
Organism: Anopheles bwambae; assembly: GCA_007018985.1. Taxonomy (NCBI): domain Eukaryota; kingdom Metazoa; phylum Arthropoda; class Insecta; order Diptera; family Culicidae; genus Anopheles; species Anopheles bwambae. The sequence continues at coordinate 18,874 of SIXB01001509.1, forward strand.
TCAATGTATCCTATTTTTTATTAGACTATCCCGTTATCGTGATGGCGAACTTTACTAACGGTGGCTTGGCACGGAATAATCCCGCATTTTTATCGCATGATTGTACACCGTTTACCATGGATATAATTCTTGCAAATACAGTGATACTTCAAAATCAGTTGCAAGTGTGTAAAGCTGTTTCTGCAAAGCTCGAATAAAGCAGGCTTTGCGAATACTCCCTTCTTTTTCGTGTAGCTGCTGCTGGAAAAACGAAATCCATCTCTAGTGGACCACGAAGATAATCTGGTGCAACTTTCTGAAATTTTATCTCCCTCCTCTGGATCTCTAGCAGTGTGACTTATGCAGTTGCAACAATTCGTAGCACAGATTCGTTCCGCTCACTCGACATACGACTTTGCTTGAGGGAATGAGGCTCTGCCCAAAACTTACCGTACGACCGTTGATGAACCACAGCAGCCTGGTGACGAGGCTGGACCTGTCGGACGTGCAGTTGGCGGCGATGTGCTCGTTTGGTAGATAGCTCGCGCTCAACCCACTAATAGTGGGGTCGTCCTGTGGCAGCACCTCAACCGTCATGTTGCGCGTACCGTTCGCGAGCTTGAACTCGGGCGCGTCGCCCGATATTTCGCACCGATACTCGCCACTCGTGCGCCGCTGGAGTTCGGTCAGCCGGATCGAGCAGAGGTACTGGTTACAGATGGTGGGTCGATCGGTCGCGATCACGATTCCATCTACCGGGTAGGTTGTCACCTTTGGAAACAGCATCGGTGCATACCTGTAACAGAAGAGTAGAGAACGAAAGGTGAAACAGTGTTGTAGATATTAGGTTGCATATTAGTCAAACCAGACAGTTTGTGGTAATGATGTGTAAGTTGCGCTGTCTGTCTTAAATTTGATTTTTCATTTTTGAGTGAGTGAAGAAGCGTGTTGTAAAGTCGCTCATTTATGGCGATTGTATTTTTATTCAGGAGGAACGGTCCAAATAGATCGTGTTGCAATTGAAATAAAAACAAATTGAATACAAAATGTATCATTTTTGAGAGCTATTTATTGCCATTATCATTTTTATATATTGATCTTTCAAAATTCATGTATCAACAATTATTGTTGTAATTGGAGTGTAGCAATTAATAATACCATGTATTTGAACAGCGCTTAGCTGGCCGTAATGCCTTCTAGGGTAAAGTCTTTATTGATGCTAATTTTTCTTGTTTTTACGAAGGTGCTATAAATGAACTTGTATGTGACTTGTGTTAAAAAGTGCATACCGCCTAACCCTCTAAAGTTAAATAGAAAAAGTGAGATCAAAACCCACCGGCTTTGTTCCACGTATCGCTGAGCGCGTGACGCGAACGTGGACAGAGAAACAATTAATTGTCGTTTTCATACCACCTCGCCACTCTGCCACGGCTCACTAATTAAGTGAGCTTCGGCTCGCCCGGAATGCGAACAGCCCATGGCCAAACGGCAACGAAAGTACGGTGCTCGCGTACCCGGGGCCACCGTGTGATGATGATTCAATCAGATCGGCGGCCCTGAGCCACACCGTTCATTATCGTTTTCGCTGCCCGCTGGTACGCTAGCCAGCTGGCCGTGTTGGTCGTGGCAATAAATGTAACATATACCGACGGCAGCATTTTGAGATGGTGGCCCACCGAAAATCGCCGGACTCGGACTTTCGGACCTACTTGCAACAAAAATAAACATAGGAAGGTGACCTCTTCCCCGTCCCAAAATCCCTGGCTGCAATCTGACACGCTTCGTTGAACGAACTCATTTTCGAAGAGCCACAAACAGCATCCAGGGTAGTTGTCGTCGACGATCGTGCACAGTGTATTGTAGTGTTGGGAAATACGAATCCTACGAGGAATTCGATTTGGAAGAAACCCCAATGCATCTGGGAACTCGAATCTCCGAATCCCAAATTTTACTTTGGTTTGAAGTTGCCGGAGGAAGACGGAATTTAAGAACTGATTTGCTGTTTTAATAAATGCATGCAAAACTCTTTATAGAAAAATGGCTTCTGCTTGAGTTTAATTTTACATTAACGATTGAGTTTATTCGATTGCTTATTACCAAAATTGCTTTCACTTTATCGTAAAGCTCCAGGTTTTCAATTATGAAATACAACAAAATGTTATCAAACATATTTGGGATCCATTTGCTAATCCAAATGGATCACAATTGGGTCGCAATAAATTACCAATCTCAAACGAATTGCAATAAAATTCTAATCGAGTCCTAATCTCAATTACAATCCCAATTCCAATCGAATCTCAAACGAATCCCAATCCCAATCGCAATCGAATCTTCACAAGAGATGCAATTCGATTCAACTTCTTCAAAAGGGATTCGATCCGATCGAATCTTCCTAGGGATTGAATCATCGAATCTTCCGAATCAAGAATCTGCCAACACTAGTGTATTGACGTTGGTGTTACGTTTTCGGGACAAAAACTCCAACCTGCATCCACTGGGGTTGCATCGGAGTACAGCTGCCACAAATTGAACAGAACGACACACCGCTGTGTATATCACGCGGGTTCGTCCTGCTCGCTATCCTACCCGCGTGTGTGGGTCCTTGCAATGATATTTGATTACCCCTCGCCTCAACTTCAACCTATCGCACACCCTACTGCCCTATTTGACCATTCACAAGCCAAAACTGGTTACAATGTAATGGATGGATCAGTTAAAAAAAATATAAAAAGCTTGTGTTTGCAGGGATACGTGAAGGTTAAAAGAACCGTGTATGAGATATCACTATTACGTACCTGTAAAACTCCTTATTGCCCTTGTACCATTTGACTGAGTTTAATTGGTGAGCGCCCAGATCGTAGCTGCAGGACAGCGTTACCGTATCACGATAGTCGACCACCTCCGGGACGTTCATGTTTGTCAATCGCAGCGCCAGTGTCCGGTGCCATTCTGTAAAGTAAAGGGGGCGATATAATAGAGATGGTCAGTCATGTAGTGCACACGAGAGAGCAGGAGAGAAACAGAGCTATTTAAAGAGATAGAAAGGGATAGAGTTTGTGCGAGCAAACGGCATTTTCTGCGCCGCAGCGTCTGGCCCAATGAAAGTCATACAAATGAAAGTCAAACATTTGAACACGATGAATCAAAATCGTCTGTTCTGTGAAATCAACATAGCAAACAGTACCAAAGTGGATGGCACGCCCGAATGGAATAATCACTGCAAATTTGGAACATCAGGACATTGTTTCGGAAATCAATCGGGGAGGAAATAAAACAGAAGCAGAATACAGTTTTGCAACAATCATTCGAAAAACAAAGCGCTCACACAAAAAATCACACCCACAAACACACATACACACACACATACTAGTCTCCCAAAATGGCTGCGCAACAACATGTGTGCGTTAGCAAATGATAGCTAGTTTGTTTTGCATTGCATTTCATTTGCTTGTGCAAATAGTTTGCTTTTACGCACCGAAAGGTAATAAAAAATGGAAATAGTATGGTCGTAGTGATGAGGTTTTCTTTTTCATCTGTATTCTCTATCTGCACATCATGGTGGCACTAGTAGTCAAGGGTTCGTCCTATAAACAAGCCCATCATGTGTTCCGATCACTGGCATACAATTTTCAACCTTCAAGTTACTCACTATGAATCGGCTTAGAAGCGCTTCCCGCACATCACCTACAGCAGGTTTTTAATACATTGGACAATTCGAATTTACACGCAATGGTTTCAATGTGCTCTATGAACATCGGTGACCCCGTAGTACAGTCGTCAGCTCGCACGATTTAACAACTTGCCCGTCGTGGGCTCAAGCCTAATATTGTCGTGGGATTAAACCTTACCATTCACTGTTGTCATTGGTGAGTGAGTGTAAGCTTTAATGTTTTTTAAAGATTTGGGCAAAGACGACTTCGGAAATATTGTGTCATCGAAAAACTCCAAGCCATTGGAAGTTAAGTCTGAAGTTAAGTTAAATCAAAAAATCAATACGAATCAAATATTCAAATACGAATACGAATCAATTAAGCAGCCGATCACAACTTATGTTTGTGATGCGGGTTTGCTTCGCAGTGTTTTTTCCAGTACCACAATCGGCGACACTTAAGCCGATAATGCTTATAATCGATAAAGTATCGATTTTCAAAAGTTTTTCGTTTTTGATAATCTATTTGACCAATGTATGATATTTCATAAGTAAGATAACTATACATCTAAAGATACTAATAAAAAATGTGTCCCGGCTCCCGTCCTTTCGATCAAGTTTTTGTACACCGGTGCAGTCATAGTTTAAGAATCGTACATGCACCGTTAAAAAACTCGATTTATTTCATTTCGATATTCACAGCAAGATCAAGTGATACAATCATTTACAATATTTAAAAAAGCTAAAAAGCTAATTTAAAAAACCGTCATTGGGGTGAATTACGATTCTAGTCAACTTGTTTATTTAGAGTATGAGTTTGGTGGCTGAAATCATATCAACGCTCCACTGAAAACGACATGCCAAATTAGACACAGATTTGCACATGTTTAAATAACTATTTGGTTAAGAAAGGTTAAAAATTACTTGAGACACAATTTTAAAATTTTTCAAAAGTACTATGACTCTTTCGTAATAGAAAAAAAAGTAAACAACACGAATTTAAAATGTATCTTTTTTGTACACAAATAGTGAAATCCAATATGGCGAAAAGGAAAAGGCGTTGGGTCAAGAAGCACTTTTGAGTGACCAGGGCGAATTTATACAACTTAGGTATTTTTCTTAATTTTCAATGGATTGTCTCGTTTGGCACTTCAAATGAATTTTTGTTTCTTTCTTCCGTGCACTGTTATAAATGTGTACACAAGTAACACATATAGGATCAAATGTTTGGCCGTAATATTTGTTTTAGTTATCATTATTAGGTATCAAAATGAACTTTAATTGTTTGGCCGTAATATTTGTTTTAGTTATCATTATTAGGTATCAAAATGAACTTTAATTAATTTCTCGGTAGCTCTTTAGCGCAATACACAACACTAACATCATATTACAAGTAGTAGAAAAATGTGAAATCAGTACCAGAACTGTTTCATATTTCCTATAATGTTGTAGCATTGATTGAGAACCCTATCACCGAAGTATGTTTGGAAGTATTAAGTATTTTTGTGATAAAAAATAACATGTTGCCTTAGCTCTACTTTTCACTCTCAGCACTCGACTTATATTGTCAGACACAAGCTGGATTGCCGTTAAAGCACAAACCATAAATGCGCATTTAATGAGTAATGTAAGGGAAAGGAACAGCTCGCATTTTCCATCGGTTCGGTTTCAATAACATCCCGCTAAGGTCGGTTGGTTTCCTGCACTGCGTCGCTGTGTTTTCATCTCTCCCATCTGAAATTACAGAACCTGCAGATAACGGATTGAAAATATATACTGCCCATAGCGACCTGTGTACATTTTCCATGTAGTTTTTTTGTGCTCTCTCGATTTTCTATTTCGTTGCAACTGATTTTTGTGTGCATGGTCCTCCATGTCAATTCTTTAGTGCTATTCGTTTCAGTGATGGTTTCGAAAAAAAGCAGTGCATTGACGTGCGTTACCATTTCACCTTTTCGTTATTACGCTCTTCTCGCTGCTGCCCTTTTAAAGGGATGTTTTCACTCGGATTTACTTTTCATACGCTCCACCGTGTGCTGACGGGTGATCGCTTTCAGGGTGCAATCAATATTAGAACCCGTGTAGACTCCCTTCCCTATTTTCAAGCCCATTTTTTTGTATGAGTGATATTAGAAGTGAGGCAAAGGCTCGACAAAACGGCCTGTTTACGGGGGCATTTCTATTGATACCAGCATCAAAGGATTTCAGAGATAGAGAGAGAGTAAGAGAGAGAGAGAGAGAGAGAGAGAGAGAGAGAGAGAGAGAGAGAGAGCGAAAAAAACAGATGAAAAGTGTCCCGTCGAACCATTTCAAAGCTAGATGAGCGCTAGGGGAAAGAGAATGAGAGGGTCTTGTAATAGCGACAAGTGCAAAACAGACATGGAAACAAGGATATTATAACGGAGAATGATGTCATCTACCGGCAAATGACGGTGGAAAGTGGATGGATGGAAATCGGTGCAAATCGAAAATTGAAAAGCACATACAGATCGGGGATGCTTCCCTTTTCCACATATCACTTTAATGCGTTTGGTGCTGTCCGATGTTGCTGATTTGCTCCCAGTTTCACTTCCTGGTTCGTTGCCTCTGCTTTCAGCCCCTTTTTCCTAGTTCTTATCGCAAGCCGGTTTTGATGGCACGCAGCATACACACAAAAAAGCACACCCACCAAGCAAGGTTGAACGCTATCATGGTGCGGAATCATCGTGCACCTATACACGCTGCGGGAGAAAAATAACAAAAGCCAGGCGAGCCGCTCCCTTTTGCAGACGGTCAAATGATTGTTCTCGGGGCAGCCAGGCAGAGAAAAGGGAAAGGGAGAGCGATTGTAGTAATAAAAAGCTATGAATGTGAATTTTCATGTTCATAATCCTTTAATTCGCAGTGTTGGGTGGGTGGATATGAAGCTTTCATTCACTTTTTATTCCCATTCCCCATCCTTCCCCTTCTTTTATGACGGTAGCAGCACGGCATGCGTCTGGTGGTGCTTGCAAATAGGTATCAAAAGCCTAGCGCACGGACACAAGTTCACGTTTTAATGATTAAGGGCGACAGGCCCGCTTTCATCCAGCATGGTTGGGTAGGTGGTTTTGTTTGTTCTGGCTTTCTCCTGAAATTGGTTGCCTTTATTATGCTTTGTATTGCCGTTTAGTGCTTGATTTGGAGTGGAGGGTTATTTTATGCATTTGTTTTAATAGAAAAATCAAATGGAATGACCGCGTTTTGTTAAGGTTTATCAATATAATGAGATATTCCAGAACAGTTCATACACTCAGTACATGGCAGTGTGTAAGCAAAATTATACATAATTAGGTATACGATTTTTAATGTTTGGTACTTCACCACATCTTTTATATTTAATATTAACCATTGTCGTTTATTGCTTACAAGCTACAATATACCCGGTTTCACATGGGTTAGCATAATTGTCTCGTTTTAATAAAAAAAAAAAGAATATGCAATCCGAGAAGCACAAACACTATTCCAATAATTGTATCCCAAAACTTCGTTTCTTCTTATCTGGCGTAATAATCGTAGGTAGTTAAGAACTGCCATAACAATCATTCGTTTGGATACCAGTGAGTTGATTGGTTTACCCATGTACCAGGATAAACTGCCTTGAATATCAGGGACTCGATCCAGACATTCTTTTGATAAAATAATTCAAGGAAACAATTCAAGAATGTTCTGTTTTAATGTATGTACGCCGAAGGTAAAATGAATTATGACCTACTCATTTTTTAGTCTTTCGTCTTGGGTTGTTCATGTGACAGTAAACGTACAAAAGTTAATGTTTACATCAAATTTCCACAGTAAGCGATTCCGTCTTCTTCTTCTTCTTTAGCACAACAACCGGTATTAATATATCAGTGTCTTATTGAATACACATGACAGGATAATAGTGCTACGAGACAATACAGGATAATAATAAGGATAATAATGAGAAGGAATAGATAAAAATAGAGCTTAAAAGCATGCCTACAAGCATGCCTTTGTCCACCATGGTGAAAATTACGGATAGTTGACGGAAGGAAACTTGCAAGGTCGTAGATTTATTTTTGCAAGTAAGTTTAAATAATTATCTTTCAAGGGATGTTTATGCAAATCAATTATCTGTCTCAGTTTATTTTCTACCGCCATCTGGAAAAGTCATTTTTAATGCAAACGTCAATAAGGGTGCAGAGCTACCGTTTGGTCGATCCGCGTATTCGTTGAGGTAGTGGTGACGTCACAAACAACGCTATCGATTCACAACCTATGATAAGATGACGCCTGTCCACGGCAAACGATAATGACGAATGTTACCCATGTGTATGGTTTTAAAATTATACATATACAATCGGGAGTTCCACACAAAAAGCGGGCTGTGTCCCGGAAAACAGTTCGGTGCTGTTTTGACCTCACGGTATGGGACCACTGTGTGTGTGTGTGTGTGCGTGTGTTTGAAACCAGCAAGCTGTGAAAGTTCGCTTGGGCGAGCAGAAACAACCATAACCTCCATAACATTATCTAAGGGTGGGTAAGAGCGATATGATGAAAAGCAGATGGCAAAGGGGCACTGCCAGCCGAAAAAGTACTCCCTCGATGGCCATTGAGGCGACATTTTATGGGCAAGAGATTGGCATCAAGATCGGGACAAACGCATACCAGCAGCAGCAGCAGCAGCAGCAGCAGCAGTGCAACGCTGCACAATCATTTCCGCTCGTTTTTTCTCGCCCTTTCCTCCGTCCTTGCTCTGTTCAAGCGCTATAGCTGCGAGTTAAGCTGCCGATTGTTTTGCCAAGAGGAAAACTGTGAAAAAGAGAGAAAGCGAGAGGCAGAAAGGGCAAAATTGTTGCAGCCATGTTCGAGCTTCCAATGTTCATGCCCTACTACCGCATCACTGCGTGCTGCTGCTGTGTATGTGTGTGTGTGTGTATGTGTGTACGCAAGGGGCATTCAGTTTTGTGGGCCCGAAATTATCATGCATTGTTCGGTGCCGCCAAACACCCATTCTTTGGTATGCCTCTCTCGCACCCCCATCAACAACGTAGAATAATAGACAGTCACGTTGAGAGATGTGGGTATGTGTAGTGGATCAGTCGGATCGGTTCCATTAGGGCAGAGGGCTCCATTTCCTTCTATAACGATCGCACCCCAGTAAAACAATGCAACGGTCCATACCCCCGCTTGCCTTTCATTATATATATATATAAATCTCTCTCTCTCTCTCTCTCTCTTTCTCTCTCTCTCTCTCTCTCTCTCAATCCACCGAGTTCTCATTGGAAAACAGGGTGCAGGCTGCAAAAACATAACCTCTCTCCCATCGTGCTGTTTTGTTACGAAGCGCGCCAGTGCGATCGAAAATGGAACCCGCGTGAAGTCGGAAGAGTGGGCCATAGTCGGAAGGGCATTATTTTTGCTCACTGGTAAAATACTCCACCCCGTCCTTCTACCTCCCATTCCTCAGCGGCTCCACTCGCCGCTTCCATCACGCCTGCACGTCACAGGACCCGACTGTGACAGTTCTGTTAGTCTATAAATAAATTTTCACCCCGTGCGGCCCGTGTGCTGAATGGGACACGCGTCGTTTCGTTATGCCGAGAAGGGAATAACGGGGCATAAGAGACAGGGACCCGGTGCAGTGTGCAAATATGGGGAGGATTTCGGAAAACCGCGCGCCCTAACCGGTGCCATTTTGCGACTTCCTTTCATTTGCCTCGTCGCATTTGCTTCCAACCACCGGTTGGGGCGTTTTTGATGGCGATAAGATTCGTTGGCGCATCGCTTTTATGATATGTATTTTTTGTTAATTTCAAGTCTTGCTTATCTTTCACTCAACCACCCCCCCGCCCCCCTCCCCTTCTCCAGCCTGTTAACGATTGCTTTCATGCTGCACCACAATGTCTGTGTGGCCTATTGTCTTCGATGCTCGGCGCGCACATGGCGCTCTGGAAACCTCTCAATGGAGATGAAACCTACAGTGAGAGAGTGTGTGTGTGTATGAGAGAGAGAGAGAGAGAATAGTTCATTGCAGGAGGAAAAGAAACAGGGCTTGAAGTAAAATTAAAACAGAACAATGCTTCAACCTGTATGCCGCGTGGTATTTATTTTGGGGAACAGCAGCAGACACCAATCCTGTTTTATTGCCAACCACTGAGTATGTATATCGCTTTCTCTCGTTACGCACGTCGAGCAAAAGGCTTGATCTTTACGTTTCGCCGCGGCCGAGGAAAGCAGTGGAGCAGGCTGGGAAGCGAAACACAAATATCAGCACACAGTCAGGTACGACGGCAGCAGCACAACTCGCGCGTCGCGCTGAATTCGCCAGGCACCATTGTTTCGCAGGCAAATGCTTATGCACGCTTTTCTGTGCCGATCTTCGCCGCGGCGGTAGCCTTCCGCAAAACATGTATGAAGACATCATGATCCACCATTTGTCAGCGGGGGCAGCCGGCAATCGGCGCCAGCCCGGTCAAACATCGTGAAGCATTCTGGAGACTTGGCTCGGTTTTTGGTGAAGTTTTTTTTGGGTTTTAATTTTATTACGCCCTGCCTCCTGCCGCTCGACACCTAGATAAGGTGAACGAGGAAACAGTCCCATTTATAATAAAAAAGGGTCGGGAAATAAATACATGCAGTACCGCGGGTAGCGTGCTTCGCGCTTTCACCACTTGGTTTGGCAGGCGAAAAAACGTGGCAGAAACGGCGGGCCAAACAAAACGATGGGATCGGAGGAACACATTCTCCCCCCCCCCCCTATCCCTTCACATGATACCGACGTTTGCCAAACGTCGAACCTAATTATTATCTGTTTTCCTTCCATTTCGTGCCGACCACGCTCGGGGAGTTGTGCCTCCGGGTTCGGGTGTTTCCGGCACCACCTTGCCTTGCATTCTTCCAAACCTTCTCCCAAGCGGGCAGATACTCGCAAATTGAGGTTATGCGGAAGAAGCGCGGGTGCTTCTTTTCAGTTGTATGTGTGTGTTTTGCGTTTTCTTTTTCCTCCGCGGTTCTTCCGGCCGTTCCGGAGCACGATCCACCCAACGGGAAGCGATACTGTATGGTACAGCCGTTTTTCCTCGTTTTTCACGTTGTTTTTTTAGCATCTCTGTGGAAAACGTGCTACTAAACGGGTGCAAATTCGTTAACATACTGCACTTCTTTCACCGCGTAGCGAAGCGTTCGTTTGTGAGAATATGGGGACCGGCGGGATGATGTTTGCAAGCTTGTCATGAGAACAATCCGTAAATCCGCCCGGGTACTCGCTTAAATAAATGGGTAACAGCGACGGGGTGGGGTCGTTAGGCGTTGCCCCTTTCTCTTTCTTCGGCATTTACACTCTTTCTATTTCCACAGCACGCGGACAGGGACTCTCTTTCTCTCTCTCTCTCTCTCTCTCTCTCTCTCTCTCTCTCTCTCTCTCTCTCTCTCTCTCTCTCTCTATTTAATAGTGATCATTTTTTGATCTTCGGGATTTTATCGCCCCACTGACGAGAAGAATAAAACCAGAAATATCAACGGTGATGCTTCCGATTTGCGCTTCACACGCTTCTACCTTCCTATCGGTTTTACATACTTGCAAGCGCCTTCACTTCCAACCACCCTACCCCGTTTACCAACCGTAGGAATACTGAGTGGCAACGATATTAAGAATAATTGCTCCCCTAATAGCCCTTAGCTTTTTTTGCTTTTGCTTTTATTTTACCTTAGCCGTGCCCCGGATTTCGTTTTTTGGTTTTTGTTTAGGTTGTTGCATTTTTTTATTTTCTTATGCTGTTTTTTCATCAAGCAGGCTTCCCCGGCTAAACGATCAAACTTTTCGCGTCACATCAGCAAACTGCCGGCAACCATTCATTTCAACTGAGGGAACCATTACCGTTCGCTTTTCTCTCCCTATCAGACGCGTCGGCAAGTTGGCAAGTTTTGCAAATTGGTGCGAGAAAAGCTCTTGTTGTTGTTGTTGTTGTAGCAGCATAAAATGAGAGTAAAAGGACACACAAAAACCACTGCACTGGAGATCCGAAGAAACTAGCCTTCCACACCCAAACAGAAGCGATGAGCCACAAAATGTTTTTGGAATGGTGGGGGTGGTGGAAAAAATGTCTACCGCAAACTTGACGAGTCGTCACCATTATTGTAATTTGTTCCGGGGAATAGCGCTTGTAGAAGTGGCGATGCTTGGACGATGGTTTGTCCAAAGTTACGTTTCGGTCGACGAGATTGCGGCATTTTTGAAGAGTAGTTGTGGGAAAACTTTCCCCGTTTTGCTGAGGATGGAGGGCAGTGGAAGAATTTATTTACACCCTGGAAGAGCTTACGCTGGAAGATATATTTTATGGTACAAATGGTAGTAGATTCTTCCGGCTGGACATTGGACTTTTGAGGTGTGATTTTGGGTGGTTATTACTTCGGCTTACTTTGACGAGTTTATAACCGTTTTGTCGTTAATATTCAGCGAAGGCTTTTCATTATTTGCCTGTCTTGTGCTAAATATCCGGGATAAGAAATTCGCAGAAGTATGGAAAAGAGACAGTATTGGAGCTGCTAATAGGACTTCTAAACTAAATCTACTGGAAGTAGAGCCAATTATGGAGGCGTCAGAGGCATACATATTGATAGCAAGATGAGCATATTATATAATATATTTTGAATATTAACATTTTCACAACTAGTAACACACAATAGCTGAATTTGCGCTAAAGACATTTATTTGGATACAGACACAACCATGAACCTTTAGCCGCAAGATTAAATTATTGCCTATTCATGGAAACATGTCAAGACACTGAAATACTATTGAGAATGGATAGCAATGGTTCGGTGAGCTACAAACAATATTTCAGATACTCGACTTGGAGCAGCCCAGAGTTCAGGTGTCTTATAACTATTGGTTTAGATCAGAAAAAAAAATCAAAGCACTAATGAGGACATAGGTCCATAATTCTGACATGAGGTTTTCAAAAAAGAAACATAAGTTTCTTCATCAGATGGCTGAATTGGAGAGTATATTCCTGAAATGTCGATTTTATGGCACTACAGCTGAGTGACATCAGCTATTTATGAGCCAGCATATATTCTTTTAACAGACTAACCCACCTACACTGTTCCCGAGCATGATTTCTGCTACCCCCAAAACGAAGTCATTAAAAATCCTTCTAACCGTGTGAATTATAGTGAGGTGCACCAACTCATTATGCAACCGCACCTTTACGGGATGATAGCTCAGGTCCTTTACGCCGGACCGGTCGTCATGGAAAAGATTGCTGCCAACGCTACTGCATGTCATTTTATATTGTTGAAAACTTTCCGACGACTCTCTAGAAACCACGAGCCTCTATCCTAAAGTGATGTGATGCTATCATGTATCATACACGCGCTGACTCGCTGCTGTAAACGGTACTGCGGAGTGCATTCTACTCGAATGCTCGGTGATAACTACTAACGGCAATATTTCATCCAACCCGTGTCACTTGGCGGCACGACGTAACCTGTTCTGCCTAAAACTTCTCGACGAGAAAGATGACGATGCTGCTGCTGACGTGGGCAAGAAATGCGCCGCGTTCCTGCCGCTGAAGAGCACTACAGATATGCTTCTTTTAAACTTCAACCCCGAGATACAGGAGGGAGAGCACGAATCGCACCAAAATAGTGTGTCGCGTCACACTTGCAGCCAGTCGCGTTAACAAGCAAAATGAGGAAGAAACCATTTAATTGGATATGAGAAGGTATGGGGAAACAGTGAAGTGGCACACTTCGCGACTTGAGCCTGGATGGTGGCAAATTGGCTCACTTTTAGGGTGCAATGAGTAGCGCTCTACATTCCGGTTGAAAATAGTTTGTGTACATACAGTGTATATGTATGTGTGTGGTAGTATAGTAGCTGCAATGGCGGAACTGCAACAGCAGAGTCTTCCAGTTCCAGTCATCTACCCTTAATTTAGCAGAAGATTAGTAGCGCCCGTCCGCACAACCGCCCCGAAGAAACCGGACTTGTGGCAGAGTGTCATACTAAACTGGCAAATACTTTCAGAGATTTAGCTTGGTCTAGCTTGGGTTGCCATTAATTGGCCCCCGTCTCGTGAGGTTGATCCGGAATGCGGCTCGTGTGGTCGGGTATCGGGCACCGCCGACACTGGGTTAGGAGACAATCAATCAGTCCCTGTAATAAGGGCACAAAAGGTGGCAAATATATGGTGTAGGAGAGACAGTGCAGAGGCGTTTGATTAAAGAACGAGTTGTACGATGACATGAGTGGCAAATCATCCAAGCGACTCCCTAGAGAAACAAGAGAAGGAGTTCAAAAAAAAAAACATTTCAGTTACATCCCTCTTGTCCGTCTATCTCGCAGAAGTAACACTTCTGGTGTAAAAATGAAACTTAAATCTCAATACCTCAACTTCCACTTCTCATGGAAGCGTGACAGCGTGAGAAGATCGACATTCTGGCAACGGTCCAAAACTCGCCAACCATAGACGCTTTACGCCTACCGCGCTGGGGGAATTGTTTTAGCGATAAATATCAATCAAAATCCTGTGCAGCCGCGTGGATGGGGTACGCCTCGTCCCGAGCCCATTATCTTGACAATCCTAATAGCCTCTACTCCTGGTCCGCTCTCCTACCCTGGCAGAAGGTGTTTGCGGTCGAAAGCACTCACATTTCTCACTGTCTCGGCAGACCGGCAAACATCACTGGGATGCCTTTCGCAGGACCGAGATGCCTAAATGGGAGATCCGGGAGAAGGGAGAGGATAAGCGCCTGGTTTACAGCACGTGTTTTCCCTATCGAGCTTATCGCTCAACCGCCACCACCTCAGTTCTCAGGACTCACGGTACCAAAAGGAGCCGTGAGATAAATTGCCCAAATATTTCTGGATTAGGCATTAATTAGTTTTCACAGCCTGCCGACACGGCAAGGCTTTTCGAGTGTGTCTTGCTGAGACGAATCTGATAGCTGGAAGTTTTCAATTTCCGTTTGACCGAGTTTCCCTTCCACCACATACCCCGGGGCTTATGACCAATGTGCTTGTTTCTAAGTAATGTGCCGTATAAAGTGATAGAACAAAACCGCGGACAGTGGCGTATTTCATGAGCAAATGGGCACCAGTTCCCGTAAAAAATGACACTGTGGTGCCGTGACCAGGATAGCAAAATTTCTTTTAAGCCTCGCAATCACTCGCAAAAAGTGTCACAATATAAGCATATGCTTTTTGCTGGCCACCGGAAGCAACAAGCGGACATCATTTTTTCAGCATTTTCTTTCTCTCATGTATCCCTAAGCCACTCGTCCCATCGCCACTGACAAAACGAGATCCAAGAACGAGGCAGTTGGGACGGGGGGGGGGGGGGCAGATTATTGAATCGTCCCTTCCCCCTGTGGATATGTTTTTGCTTTGCGGTGTCGGAAGTGACAGGGGGCGTAAAACTCGTAAACGATTTAGCGGGAAAACCGTTTGGCCACAATAAAACAGAAGCAATAAAAGTAAACGTTATCCGATGATCCGATCCGAAGCCATCCGCGAACTCGAAGAAGGTGATTCGGTCCGTCCAAAAACGGTACGGTATACCTTTTATGTCTATCCGTGTGTATGTGTGTGTTCCTCCAATTTTGCATTCGGAAACATGCTTCACGGTTGTGTTCTGTGAGAATGTATACACAAACACATAGCGAGAAAAGAAGAGAAAAAATGGATTCATGAAAAATAGAGCGGTGAGTTTAGGAACCACTTGGAGAAGAAGAAAAGAAAAACAAGGAAGCCACGCTACAGCCTACCTGTTTGCAAGCAAAGCAGCCATTTCGCTTGCCGTACGGTATCCAAATGTAACGAGAGCGCAGCCCACTGATTGCTGACATTGGGGCCGGGCGGGTCAGATCTCGCCTTTGCAGACATGGGAAAAAAGGGGAAATCTTCAAGCCGGCCGGAGGAGGGGCGTAACGTGTTGCTACGAACGTGGGTACGAATCCATCTATCACCAGGTGAAACTCTCACACAGCACAACCGAGGATAACATGGCGAGGAGGGGGATAGGGAGGGGGGAGAGGTGCGTTTGTGATTTATAAAAATCCATTTCCGTCTGCCGGGTTGGCAACTTCGCATAAGCAAACGATTGATTGAGTCAAGTGAAGCGATAGCGCAATATTTTTTACCGATGATTTCTGTGGCACACCAGCGTGTGTGTATGTGACGTAGCGCAATAAGAAAAGACAAACAAATTCTCGTTGCCTATTTGGACGATGAGGTAAAACTGGGATGCGTTTTGAAATATTGGAAGTTTTAGAGACATTGCAATATGGGCAACATTGTAACATGGCCCAAGGGAAATAGGAATTGTATTTTGTTTGAAAGAACCATGCTTGACAGAAAGAACCGCTGCGATTCAATGAGTCACGAGCAAAACTACACTTTAAAAAAAATTGTTCAACAGTTCATATACCCCGTTGATTTCCCACTCATCTGACCATTACCAATTCTCAAAGAATGAAGAATGGTTCGACGAAGAGTGCAGACGAGCACTATCCGAGAAGAATGCAGCGCGAGCGCGCATGCTACTGCATGAAAGCCGTCAGAACGTGGAGAACTACAAACGACTGACGAAACAGCAAACCCTGCTCTTCCAGGCCAAGCAGCGCCGTTTTGAGAGTCAGATAAACAGCTGCTGGAACTGCTTTCCCTGTCGTGGGGCACCAGCTTCAATTCTACAGGAGATTGAAGGAGGCACGGAGCGAGTTTGCTTCTAAAACCGCAATGTGCCGGGATGCGGAAGGAAATCTCCTGACAGACGAGCGGGAGGTGATTGAAAGGTGGAAGTGCTACTTCGAAGGACACCTGAACGGAGCAGAGGAAGGAGAGGTTGGCGCAAGTAGCAGAACAAGGCAACTACCACAGCAGCAGTACAACAGTAACAACAGCAACAGCATCGGCGCAGGCGACGAGGTGCCCCCGCCATTTCTGGATGAGATTGCCAGCGCCATCAAGCGGCTTAAGAGCATTAAGTCTGCTGGCAGCGATGGGCTGGGGACCGTGCTCTTCTAGAAAGGGCCTTAGAGGCTTACCGTCGAAATGCATCAGCTGATCGTGAAAACCTGGGAGCAGGAGGAACTACCGGAGGAATGGAAGCTGGGTGTCATCCATCCAGTCTACAAAAAGGGCGACAGACTGGACTGAACTTTCGAGCCATCACAGTCTTTAATTCCGCCTACAAGATCCTGTCTCTGATCCTGTTCTGCAGACTTGCGCCCCTTGCTACAAATTTTGTAGGCAGCTACCAAGCTGAGTTTGTTGAAGGCTAATCCACCACCGACCAAATTTTCACTCTGTTGCAGATCCTCCAGAAGTGCCGAGAGCGCCAGATCCCTACGCACCACCTGTTCATCGACTTCAAGACGGCCTACGACACCATAGACCGGAAGGAGCTATGAAGCATCATGCAGCGGTACCACTTCCATGGGAAGTTGATCCGGCTGTTAGAGGCCATCATGAACGGGGTGCAGTGCAAGGTGAGAGTGTAGAACTTGACGTTGGAATCGTTCGAATCTCACAGGGGTCTGAGGCAAGGTGACGGACTCTCCTGTCTGCTCTTCAACATCGCCCTTGAAGGTGTCATTCGTGGGGCGTGGGTCTCTCCAAACAAGAATTGGATTGAGAATCAATACGATGAAGACGTAGTACCTGCTTGCCGGAGGCTTAGCGCGTGATTGGGCACAACTGGGAGGCAGTGTATTAGTTGAGGGCAACAGTCTCGAGATAGTAGAAGAGTTCTGCTATCTTGGGACGGTCGTTACTTCGGACAACGACATAAGCAGCGAAATCCGGAGACGCATTATGCAGGGGAATCGTGCTTACTAAGGATTTAACCGATTGCTGAGATCCAGAAGACTTCAAACCCGCACGAAATGTCAGATATATCGCACATTGATTCGCCCGGTGGTCCTCTATGGACACGAATCCTGGACCATCCGAGCGGAGGATGCAAACGCTCTGGGCGTGTTTGAGCGACACATCCTCCGGACCATCTTTGGCGGTGTGTTCGAGCATGGAGCGTGGAGGAGAAGGATGAACTACGAGCTTGCTGAGCTGTACGGCTGACCGACCATCCTGACGGTGGCGAAGGCTGACAGGATACGATGGCCGTACTCATGCCCCACCAAGAAGGTGTTCGACAGCTATCCCCAGTTCGGCATCGTGCTATCCCCAGGCGACGGGGGAGCACAGCGAACTCGATGGCTGGGCCAGGTGAAGCGAGACCTGTCCGTGATCGGGTGTCTACATGGATGGGAGGCTATAGCCAAGGACCAAGCATCCTAGAGAATGATTGCTGACCAGGCCATGGCACATCGACGTGCTCATCGTGAGCAGGCCAACAAGAGAGGAGAGAAAGATAGAGATCCTGAAAAATGCAGCCACTGTGGAAATCAAATAAGAATAAGTAACAAATAACAGAATGTACAGGATACGATAAAGTAAGGGCAGTATTCAATTTAGGAAACAATTTATTTGAAGAATTAGCTAACAAATTAGAAAAGAAAATTCGGGTGCTGAGTTTTTTACAAGCGGTTCATATTTATAACAAAATGTAATGGAAGTTTGTATATAGTTGTTGGAAACTGTTGTAAGGTTTCAACGAATGTCAGATGAGGCGATGTTTTAGTTGGGAAAAACACAATAAAAGGGCAAATGAAGCGGGAAAGGTCCTTGTTTTGGGATAATTACACTCGCGAGAAACAGCTGTAGAATCCGTAAAAATAAAAACACTATTTGTTTGGCTTACGGGAATTAGCCTAAAAAATGGGGTTTAGTTACTTTTTCTTATTAATTTCGCTCAAAAGTCGTTGGTTACTTTGTAATGGGATGGGATTCGAAGCCCTTCGAGGGATAATATAGGCTCTCCCATCCAACTCCTATTCCGACACGTCCTCGTCGTGCAGAGTGGTAACATGTGCCTCCATATATCCTAGCTTGGCTACACGGGCTAGATCCAACCCCTTGGGCGGATGGTGGCATATGGCGAACCAGGAGGGGGGTGGGTATCCCGGGAAACTGGGTGCCTGTACGTCGGAGGGGGGGGGGGGGGGCAACCCAACGCTAAATAAAACGGTCACGTGAGCGAAGGCCAGTCACCCAGTCTCACGGAATAAAGGACTACAGAAAGCATCAGGGATTTACGAAACGGACCTAACGATACCGACCCTATGCAATGCCCCCGGACAATGATAAAAATGGGCTCATGGAACGTACGCACTCTTAGAAAAGCCGGAGCCTTGAAACAACTTGATGACGCCCTAGCCACACTGAGCATGGACCTCGTAGCTCTACAAGAGATTCGATGGCTAGGGAACGGTGTGCACAACAGGCGTGGTAAGCATTGCTACGACATTTACTACAGCTGCCACGACCGCCACCGTGTGCTCGGAACGGGTTTCGCCGTAGGTCCCCGGCTGAAATCCGTAATCATAGATTTCAAGGCTATAAACGATAGGTCCTACCGAAGAGAAGGACCTTTTTTACGGCCGCCTCGCTAGAACTATAGATGCGTGCCCCAGGCATGACCTCATAATCATCCTGGGGGACTTCAACGCAAAAGTCGGTAGGGAGCCAATGTACCGCCAATACACTGGCTGTCACAGTCTGTATGAGCACAGTAACGATAATGGTAGTAGATTGGTCCAGTTCGCCGCAGCGAACAATCTGGTTGTTCGAAGTACCAAATTTGCGCGGAGGGACATCCACAAAATGACGTGGGCGCACCCGGATGGAGAATCCTTCAACCAGATCGACCACGTGTTAATAAGCCGCCGACGACAATCAAGCCTGTTAAACGTCAGAACATATCGAGGAGCCAATATCGATGCCGATCACTACTTGGTTGGCTTAGTGATACGTTGTAGAATCGTCCGTCCCCGCGACAATGGGGGCGGAGAAAACACGCAGCCTCGGCTCAACACGGACTCTCTAAGGGACATTACTGTCCAACAGGAATTCAAAGCCGCTTTAGACGAGTCTCTACTACCAGGAAACAGATATGAAACTACGAGCGAGAGGTGGAACGCTCTAAAAACAAAAATAATAAACTGTGCAAGAAATATACTCCCACTACGTCGTGGCAACACCAAATCTGGCTGGTTCGACGATGAATGCAGACAAGTGACCGAACGTAAGAATACTGCATACCGAGCAATGCAGCAACGGCATAGAACGCGGGCATGCGCAGAGGAATATTCACGGCTTAAGAAGCATGCTTTGGAAGAGCAAAACATGCGGGAACTTGAGCAAACCAGAAAGGCGTATGGGCCGACACTAAAGTTTTACCAAGCGATAGCAGGTCATCGAAACAACGTTGTACCTAAGGTAACCTGCTGTCGCAACAAGGATGGAGATCTGGTCAGTAACCAGCCAGAGGTCCTCTCGCGGTGGGCTCAGTACTTTGATGAATTAATCAATCACCAGTTTAGCGAACAGCTAGAAACGCCACTAGCAGATAGTGTCATGCTACTGCCACCTAGCATAGAAGAAACACGAAAGGCTATCCGTCGGCTGAAAAATAACAAGGCACCCGGAACCGACGGAATTGCAGCTGAACTGGTCAAGAATGGAGGTGCACGACTAGAAAACGAGATTCATCAAATAATTACTGAGGTGTGGGATAGCGAGTCGATGCCTTGTGATTGGAATCTCGGCATCATCTACCCCGTATACAAGAAGGGGGACAGGTTGGACTGCAACAACTACAGGGGTATTACGGTGTTGAATACCGCCTATAAAATATTCTCCCTGATCCTTCAGGATCGCCTTGTCCCGCACGTCGAAGAGATAGTAGGAAACTATCAAAGAGGATTCCGAAACGGAAAATCAACCACTGATCAGATCTTCACCATGCGGCAGATCTTGGAGAAGATGGCTGAATACAGAAACGACACATACCATCTCT
>SIXB01001510.1:6290-39628 GCA_007018985.1 Anopheles bwambae
AGGAAAAGGAAAAGGAAAAGGAAAAGGAAAAGGAAAAGGAAAAGGAAAAGGAAAAGGAAAAGGAAAAGGAAAAGGAAAAGGAAAAGGAAAAGGAAAAGGAAAAGGAAAAGGAAAAGGAAAAGGAAAAGGAAAAGGAAAAGGAAAAGGAAAAGGAAAAGGAAAAGGAAAAGGAAAAGGAAAAGGAAAAGGAAAAGGAAAAGGAAAAGGAAAAGGAAAAGGAAAAAGAAAAGGAAAAGGAAAATAAATAGAACAAGAAAGGGTTTCATTCTTGATTCAAACCTCTTTCGCAATGGTAAAAAGGTTACTTCTGATATGATTAGTCACTTGTTTTCCATTGTTCTACGAAATATCACAGTTCGTGTGAATGTCTAAACATTTAATGGTCTAATTTTTATACTAACCACCCAATTCCTTCTCGTGCAAGGCTCTAGGCCAACAAAGTTTAAAAAAACACAGTAACGTCCATAATGGTCACCCCTAGACAAACGACTCTCGGCTTTGCTGACATCCGGAATATTTTTTGCAAGACAGTTAAACGGCTCTTCATATCCATTCGCTACACGTTTCACGGGGTTATGCTCCGTTCCTTCAGGAGCCTTTTGCTTTACAACTCATTCGCCAACTGCCTTGAGCAAACAAATAGTTTCTTTTTTACGACTTTCTGCTCACACACACACACACACTTAAACACCGCAAAGGGAGCTCTACAAACGATACTAGCCCGGATTTTTTTTTACAAAAGCTGTCCCCGGTCGGGACCCAGTTTTGGAAGATAAGAACTTGTGCAAGAAGGCCTTGCGGTGGTGCTTCTGGAAAAGCGGAAATGCGCTCTATTCACAAACATAACGGGAAGATGATTGTGCGAAACCCATAAACCTCGAGCCAAAGACACAAACAACACACAAATGTAAAGAAGAGAAAGAAGCAAAAAACACACTGACATACACACACACACATACATACCCAAGTTTTTGTGTAGTCTCAAGCAGGCGAGTTTATGATTTTGCTGCAGGGACGCTGAAAGAAGGATGGCGTAAAATAAATGATGCATTATTCACCCGCCCGGCCCGGTAGGTAGCGGGCTCTGGTGGCTGATGGCGGAACAGGAAACAGGAACACGAATTAATCTGGAGTAAAGTTTGGCCATAAAACCGAAAGTAAGTAGCCGGTGCAAAACACAGTGAGGCAGTTGGTTGGCAGGATAGTTTGTTGGCTAGAGCCTTTTGCAGCAGCAGCAGCAGAGAGGGCCATGCAATGGAATGCGCAAGCGGAATGGAAATAGTTGCTCAAGAAAACGAATAAATTGTTGTACACCGTCTCATCAAAGTAGCTCAAACGTGTAAGTTGTAAAAAGGGAGGAAGAGCGTGTGGGGGAGCTGATTTTGCATGGCCGGTTTGGTAATCTTTGTCCCTTTGTTTTGTAGTGTATCATTCATTCGAAATTTCCAGCTCATTTCATTGCAAATTAAATAAGTTCAGGTTGAGTTGTGCCTGTCCGCTCGCACTGAACAGGCTTCGTGTTGAGTGGTGTAATTTTAATTTTCCCTATAATTGTATCACGATCAGCCCAAGCACATTCTACGCACCAGCGCAGTGTGACGGGGGAATAGTCAAATCTGTTGCTGACACACCTCTCAGCAACATAAAAGCGATTCACTCGCACGATAATGATGGTTAAAGTTCAATCGACAGCCCCAGCAGTCGCAGTCGCCTTCGTTTGACATCGCATACAGATGATCCATTCCAATGCCCAACAGCTTCGCCCAATTTACGATTCATTAGAAGCGAAGTATTAAGGACTAAGGTCCACAAACAAGCGAAAACGCACCCCGCAAGCGTTTGAACTGCCAGAGCCAATTAACCAGCTCCGAGGCATTTGAAGAGGCATTTGGTTCAGCCCACAGTTCAGCGAAAGCTAATTAAAAGCGTCCATCCATCCCTGCTGGCAACTTAAAGACAACTTCAAGCAGCCTCGCTACTCGGTTTCGCGTCGCGTATATTAGTTAGCATCGCTTTTAAGTAACAGTTTGATGAAGTAATTCTCCAGATCTTAATCAAAATTGCTTCCCTTTTGCTTGTGATTGGGCGGGCAAGGCCATCGCCAACTACCAGCGAAATCGTGGTCGCGTCAGTTCGGTTCCGTTTGACGCCTTCACACTACGTTTGCCACCCTTAGCGAGACTCAAAAGGGGAAGAGCAGTACGCGGACCATCTGTTGATTTGCCGACGCATCTTGTACAGTCAAAGTTTCTCGCCCAGGCCAGCCCGCGGCACTGCCGGGGCAGTCCGGAGCATTTTTACCACAGTTCATCAAAACCGTCCCATTCCCGTCTTTTGTGCTACTGCCTCGAGCTGTTCCCGGAAAGGAAACGGGTTATAAATTAATTACTGTAAAAATTTCTATTACCATAATGAATCATTGATTAAATTAGCTTGGCAGCGGTAGCGATACCATACCGATCGTAAACTTCTGACCGTGGCTCTGTTACTGCTACTGGCTTGGGCTGTTGAAATCGCACCCGGAGATAGAGCCATCGCCGGACGTTGGAAGTGGCCTTCAAAATTTGCGGTCGGTAGGCAAATCAATTACCAGCCAAAAGATGGTGAAATATGAGGGCTCCCGTCGTTTCATTCGATCGTTCGGGACGGGCCGGCCGGTTACGGTTTTGAAGCAGTCAAAACAATCCAATTATTTATGCGAGTCTGCTTGGCGCTGACCACCGTTGCTTTGGGTCGGCTGTGCTGAGCAGCTTTCTTGTAAGGCAGATCAAAAGGATGGTACAGCTTTATGAAATATCAAAAACGGATGTTCAATAATTGACACCATTCTGCATAGAAATTATGGCGATTAGTGTAAAAAGCTCTCAAGTTTTCGTTGGAAATTCGTCCAAATGGATGGAAATAACGCCCCACATGTATAATATACCAGCGTTTTCTATTTAGAAACTAATTCTCCAGATGTGTTAGATGTTTTACACATAATAGTAATTTGGTTTAATATCTTGTATAATCACAAAAAAGAATAGAATAAAAATGAAGTGTTAAGAATATTAATTACACTCATTGATCTTATTGCATACTTTCAGACGCTTTCATTCACGCAGCCGACGTGTAGCGCCTAAAGTTATGCCAAGCCTATTTTTACGGTACTGTTGTTGTTGTTAGTATGGTTTAGAGAGGCTTTGGCTCCTGCGGAGTTCTTTCGCCTCTTTTTTTACGGTACTTTAATTGTACTCTTATAATGTACCGTTTTTCTCATTATGATTTCATGATTTTGATGAATTGAAAAATTAATTCCAATTTGCAGCGATCTTTAATGCGTAAAAGTTGCTTATTTTTTGTCAAAAAATACTTTTAACATATCCCGACATATCCTGATCCGACCTGCTACCACGCTAACCAGGTAAAAGTTAACCATTCGCCACTTTAAGCTGCTCCAATTTTGTCCCAAAATTTGTAGGTTAAATGCATATCAAACACTACAATAGCGTAACCCTCTTTCAAACCATGCGCTTCCCTCATGTCCGACCACAAACAATTACACTATTTGTAGTCTTGGACATGATGGCCCACCGCCAAACGCGCAAGACAGCCGAGGACAGAGTCTTACCCGAAGCGTCGTGGTACGTGGTTGTGCTGCCAACGTCGCAATGCCGTGATGCACAATCAGATTCAATTGACCGCAAAGAAGCGTTCATATTTTATCTCGAGTGGGTAGTTGCTTTTTAGTGCGCCTGGAAATGGTTTCGGGGTAAGTACAGGGACAGTGGGATGTTTTTTTTTTTCGATTCGATAGCCGAGTTCTTATGCTAGCAAAATCATCAATAGCGCTTATAGAATTTAACAAACGTTTTTTGTATTATTTTTAGTTAAGTCTATTTTTCCACAACACTCTTACTAATAAGGAAAATAACAAACTATTGCTCTGGCGCACGTACCGTAGCCAGCATCAATACTGCTCCACACGTTTGCTTTCCTTCCCTTATTTTCATACATTTATTCGAAACACACTCTATACTAACATTAAATGAATAGCAAGATGTTAGGAGCTCATTCAATTGATTTCCGCCTATCCTATCGTTAGTAGCCAATACCTGTAGGCGATTGGAGAACGTATTTCGCTCAGGTTTCCCCCGCCATCATTTATGTTTTGTTCGCTCTTTCGCTTTGCTTCCTCATTTTGCTCGGATGCTTGGAGGAAGAATTTTATATAGAGCAAAGCGGAATGCCACCCATCGCCACCATGACAAGCGTTAACGATAGCAATGATCATTTTCCGGAACATTACCGGCGCTCGTTTGTTCGGCAGATGGGATGCATTGGATCCTCACAGCGTTCCCACCCTCACCGGTTTGGTCACCAGTGGTCAACGGGCACTGTAGAGGCCAACGGGTGGGATACATTCCGTGTACCTGTGTGTGCCTACCATGCACACTGAGTAGAGGAAAGCTACTTTGTTGGAGATTTTTTCCTGTTACCAGTAAGCCGTATCTTTGCAGGGCCGTGTATTTCAGCTGGAACATAGTTTAAAGTGTATTTTTATCTTTCTTTAATGAGACTACAAAAAGAGGGTAATTTTAAGCTTTCGAAAATTGTATTCCCAACTTATACGTTTATCTACAGTGCCTGCTTTTATACACATACATTTAGGCGAAATGATTGCCTACATTTAGGCGGCTTACTACTTTTCATACCTCTAGAATTTAACGCTAACAAATGACTCTCATTTTGTTTTTCCCGTTTTCCTCAAAATCATCCACTCAGCGTATTCGCTCTTAATATGTGTGCCAATTATGTTGTAAAATAATAATATAAATTGCACAGGAAAATAGGCACATTTCCGAGACCCAAGGAATTAATTCCATTACAATGTTTCAAAATTAAAATGCTTCACAATTGGAATAAATCCATCTGGGCTTCCCATTTCAATTTCCACAAACTTAAGCTTATTAAGAATGATCAATCAAAAACTGTCCCACCGTACACAGCAAGTATGTAATGAAGTGGCCAAAAAGTTATGCACTCTCGCAAAGCGCTACTGCATCGTGGAGATAAACAGCTTAGAGTGTGAAAATGTTTTGAAAAAAAAACAACAACAACACACACAAACACAAGTAAAGCCAAACGATAGAACCAACCGAGGAAAATCTAAATCTCAACCGAAACGCGAAACAACCGTTTGCTGCTGCTGCTGCAACAACACATCATGTCACAGTGCCATCGGATGGTGTATGGACAAATCTCTGCCATTCCTGGGACAAATTCATCTTCGCAATAAGTTTCCCAGCTCTCTCTCTCCCTCTCCCTGTCTCTTTCTTTCTCCTCGATTCTCGATTACCCACCAGCCCAGCTAGAACCTGGCTCTAAGGGATTGCTCACTGTATTAAGCACATCCACAGCAAACTCTCTGGGTGAACTTGCTTTCGGGTTATAAACTAGAGTTTTTGCTAAGTTTGTTTTCTTTCACACCCAGCCAGGACTCAGTCTACCCGAGTGTCTTTCCTGCCCACCCTGTGATAAAAACTTTTTGGTCTTGCCTTTACGAAACCTCCCCCCTCCCCCACGCTCCATCCCGCTGGTTGTCTTCAAACACTGCGCGCCGCTTGAACGAGGGCCCCTGGAATCCGATGGGCAGCAGTCATGTCATTTCGCTTATCAGTTTTCGCTGTTGTGACAGACGGAGTTTTTAAAATGCAGTTTCATTCGGTGAGTTTGGCGAGAGGAGGAAAGGTGTTGTTGTTTTTTTTTGTTCCCCTTACTCTGTGTGATTGTTGCTATAATCTTGGTGACTTTCTTGCGTGACACTTTTGCACAACTCATACACACACTGGATTGGAGTGTAGTTGCACACAGTGAAGTGGTGTTCCATAAATCGCACCATTTTGTCTGGCATCATCATTTTTGACGGGAATTAAATAATAAAAACTGTTTGTGCAGGGTAGCACAAAAGTTATGAGCGAAACCTATTCGTGTCGGTTTAAATGAGGCTACCTAGAAAAATTCATCTCATTTCAATCATCGCATCTGGGGGTTTTATAAATGCCATACTTATTATTTCTCCACTAATACCTTATTGTTCAAATATTTCGATGAAACAAACACTAATTCCCTTTGTTCATTATAGGAAGTATTGTTTTAATTAAATGTAAATACGTGGAAAGCTATATTTATCATCCTGCTCTATTCATTACACACGAGCTGATGCAGCAAGTATTAAGCCTATGCTAAACACGGATGTTAAGGAGCTTATTACGTTCATTCGGGATGTAAACGGAAACAAAAGCTAGAACGTTGCATGCTTGTCCCTGCGTTATTGAATTTTCCTCCAAACCGTTAAGCATTGGTACAGGTAAAGCAGTAGATCGTTTAATGCATTTTAACAAAAAAATTTTTCATCACATCGGAACATCAAAGCCTTACTCCCCAATTTGCCATTGTCGCTTTATTCCCAATAACAACAACAACAACAACAACCAAAAACACAATCAATCACGACAAACACGAACAGAGCGAGTTTAGTGAAACTAAATTTCACTACGCACAAAATCAAACATTCGCATCGAATCGATCGAGCTTCGATATCAGTGCAGCGGCAGCAAGCACAAGTGTACCGGGCCGCCCAGCACCGGCCGCATTCAGAGCAAACGGTAAAACTTTTCCCATTTACCTACCATAAACACGCCGGAATTACCCTTCGACGCTTCATTTAATGGGACACAACAGCGAGACAACGGAACGGATCGCCGAACGGTATAACGTCAGAGAGAAGGAAAAAACAACCATTTACCGTGTTTTCCAATCGGTAAAAACGATATAAACAAAAAAATAACAAAACATCAAACTATAAAACCAAACCATTCATTCGGGCTCGATCTTGTGCCACCACTATCGATCAGGAAATGAAACGCAAATACAAACAATCAAAGTTCGCGAAATCAAAGCAAGCGACCGCGGTGAAAGGTCGTGCCAGTTGGGCGCGAGGGAAACGTTGGGCGTCAGTGAAAGCACGGTACCATCCGAACCCCGGAGGGGTTTAGCCTTTTATTTTACGACTCTCCAACTCCTTATCTGATTGATTTGGTTGAATGCTCGTGAGCGCACCGGGCTCATGCAAACGTTTGATCGGTTCCGTGTCGTATGTATTGTAAAGGTGAGGATTGGTTTTTATGTTCGAAAGAATTTATCACCCGTGCATATGCGTTTAATGATATAGATTCGAGAGAGAGAGAGAGAGAGAGAGAGAGAGAGAGAGAGAGAGAGGTAGAGATACAGAGAAAGAGAGAATGAAATTCCAAATGAGACAAAAGTAGATTTCAAAAAGGTGATTGGTGTTAAAAATGTTCCAATTTTTGCAAAGAATGAAAGGATTTTATATTCTCATGACACATGGTGTTTCCTGTGTGCAAAATTTTCACAAACAATAGCTGCAATAAGCTCATTAAAAAATTGTTTTTATTTAACCGATACATGTGTTTTACAGCATTCAATCTCTTTACATTATATTACGCAAAAGCAATAGTTTCACGAATTGGAATGATACAATAATCAAAAAAATCTCTCACCGTTACCAGAGATTTGCCGTTTTTTTTAAATGAATACTGAATGGCGGTTGTGTAGCGATAGGGAAATAACTAGAAACAAAATCAATGGTTTATTCAATCGTTGGTAGATAAAGCTCATGGTAGATGAGAGGGAAAAATGCTAGAGTGCTTTTTTTCATCGAAACAACGCTTTATTATCCATTCGTTGCAACCGACAGGGCTGCTTTACAGCTTTTTCCAACCATTGCCGTTGCATAGCAAACAGCAAAATTCGCCCGAAACCTGTATGCATTCTGTATGCTGTGCGATCCTGTTTTTTTGTCTAATCCGCACGTTTTGTTGTGTGAACTAAGCGGTGTGCATTATTTAGCTCGTAACCGACGACACCACCGCAACCCAGGTGTATGTGCCAGATTGAAGTTTCGCGCTGAAAAACCACACACTGACCGGTGCCAACCTGTGTGAACAACGGTGGCCAAACCGAAAACCAAATCAGTATGCCTTTGTTCCCGTTGTCGGTGGTTTTGTTTGGTGGTGGTAAGAAGGAAATACAACTTGTGACTAACACAATGCTGTAACACTCGCTGTTGCGCGTTGCAAGTGATTTGCCACGCCAGCAACAGGTCACACCGACCAGAGCGGGATTTGTGTGGAATAGACTATCGAGCTATCGTACTATCGAGCACGTACATTCACCTGAGGTAAAGCTAAGCACGGCTTATTATACAATAATGTGAAGCAGCACATTATCGCGGTTTGAACTTCGATTCTCCGTATCTTAAATGTAGACTTTTATTATTACTGCAATCTGCAGATAGATGGCGCCACATAAAAAAGGCGTTCCATTGTATCACTCATTGCTCTCTGGCATTAAGATTATTTGCAAACAATATAAAGCTTAAGTGCTTGTCAACGATTGACATGTATGTACCTTTCCCATTCAGTTGCTGGAATGGAAAGCTTAACAAACACATGCATCATGTATTTTTCCAACTGATGTTCAAGCGTTTACTCCCATTCAGCAACCAGTCGGCATTCTTGGTTAACCCTTTTAAAACCAGATGAAAAAGGAAAGTAAGCTTATTATGTTAGCAAATCATTCGTTCTTCTCCTGCCCTCTTCCCTTTCATTTTTGTATTTTTTTTCTTTCCTTAATTCAAGCAAAAGTTTTACGCATTTACAAAAAAGGCTCATCCGGCCTCATAGAATTGTATACCGGCTAGATGCTGATTTCTTCTAAATTCGTTTGCACTAATGAGCTAATTACGGGGTTTCTCTTTACGTAGTCTTAATCCAGTTACAAGAAGGATTTTATTTCCTCACTCTGAAGAGACATTACTCTACTGCATTCCGAGGGTCTCCGATGCCGATCGAAAGCAATGGTGTAACCATTGCTGCACGAACATATCGTCTCGTTTTTTCACGTTACACACACACTTTAATTAGATTTTGAAGAGGTCGTTAGGCAATTAAAAGTTTTTGTCTACTTTCTCATACATTGAACCGATAGAGAAAAAAAAGGACGAAGAGCAATCCTACCCGGGTACCTTGACAACGCACATACTTGCCTTGGATAAGACACGAGGGGAACAAGATAGCATGATGATTAGTTTGCACGTACCAGCCGGATGTTTGTGTGGCACGAAGCTACAGCAGTGGTCGACAAAATGATGCTTATGAGCTGCTGGCTTATAAGCAACGCTGGTCATATGAACAAACTCTTCGTACGACAATATATGTTTTACAACAAAATATACACAAAATTGCTGTTTTTCTTTAAATTAATATTCCCTTTTTGAAAAGTTTTAAAAATAACAACAATAGATTTGTGTGGTCTTTTAAAATTGCACAAAGGTTGTATTTGCCAACTAGGTTTATGAAAGTTTCACCACCGACAAACCGACGTGACACTTCGAACAAAATGAGCTTCAAAAGTTGCCTCCTTATTTCAAATGAAAATACGTTAAACACTAGCGCCATCTCTATAACGATTCGCTTACTACACTGACACAGAGAAAAAACTGCTGAACTTCCTTTTTGTTTTTCTTCCCAAATTCCAATGCGTATTGTTTTATGTACTTCTCACATCTTTTGCATTGATTTGGAAACTTATAAAATGGTTTTCCTGGGTGTTTTGTTCAATAATTCTCACAAAATCTTGCCTCACACTTCCTTCGCAATTTGTATTTAGAAAATTTGTTTACATCGAAGCAGCAGTGAACAGAGCTTACTTTGACAGAAGTGATCGCCTCACTGGTAAATGACAGTACTTTCGTGTGGGACACTTTTGTAACGCCAGTGTCACGTCGGTTTGTCGGTGGTTTCACGACCATGAGTACAATTTGACAGATAGCTTTCGGTTTTCTCCTAAATGTTCCATCTCATTCTCACAGCATCTGCCGATGGCAAGTTTTAATTATTGTCACAAAGGTAAAAGACTTTCCAAACTATCCGACAATTACGAACTATAGAACGTGGCCGAAACCTTTCATCCGATGAAAACGATAGACTATGCGCGCTACATTGTTCGATGAACAGCGGTGGCCTGTTGGTACCCACCCGCTGCTTCGAAGTACGCTGCAGGTAACGTTCATCATCATCACCCACCACACCATGGTAACATGGAGTATCTAATTTCGATAAAGCGCCATCTACACGGCCAACCTCATTAGGGCGCACTTGATCAAAGGGGGATGCGCGCTAGCATCGTTAAATTGGGGATACCTTACATTGCCTTCCGTGCTATCGCAATCGTGCGGTGAAACAGTGCCACGAGCACCGTCATACGGCAAACAGGAAGCAATGGTTGGGAACGTGGGAATAGTCCGACAAAAGGCTAGCTCGTCTAAAGCATCCGGAAGGGATGAAATTACAGTAAATTCTCGTAACCGAGCGGCCACAAAGAATGAAATGCACAGCGAAATGAGCTATTGGACAGGTGAAATATCTGAAAGGTAGCACTAATGGATTGGGGGAGATAAAACATCTGCTGTTGATAGTCACTCAAAAAGGGTATCCTATTAAGTGGAACATTCACATAATAGAAGAAATGATGAACTGTAGACAGAAAATTAACGAAATGTATGATGTTGAAGTTCTTTAATGGATTTGGATACGATTTTGTAGACGTCATTTGTTTACATATTTCACCTGACAAGTAGTCCATTTCGCTATACACAAATACTTTTTTCTAGATTAATTATTGCGAACGATTGCGTAACAACTAATGGGTTCGCACTCGATAGTTGGGTTGTTTGACGGTGTCTCGTTCTGTCAAAGCTACCTCGTTGGTTAGAGCAAAGTCTATATAATACAGAGGTCGAGTCGTCCAGAACATTTGATCAAAAAGCGTGGGAAAGTTTTGACAGCTGGATTAAAAAGCTTCAAAAGATTCATCGTAGCATACATTGAGGTTTTAGTTGTTGTGCATGCAGTGGTCTGAATCCATTTTCGGTCATTTTTACATCA
This sequence comes from Anopheles bwambae, assembly GCA_007018985.1. NCBI lineage: Eukaryota > Metazoa > Arthropoda > Insecta > Diptera > Culicidae > Anopheles > Anopheles bwambae. Next base: position 17,300 of record SIXB01001510.1, read on the forward strand.
TTTGTTCATAATATTGTAGGTCGATGCATAGCTCGATTTTGGTCCACCATTTTGAAAGCTTGTTTTTGACAGTTAGATGATAAAGTTTGTGAAAGATTCCACACAACCAAACACTTTTCAGGGCTAATTATGCATTTTGTGCACAAAACTTAGTGTAACTATACGTTTCTTTCTCATGAACGTGGCATGGAGTAGTTTTTAAATTAATCCATCACTTAAAAATGACCACCATCAGGAAACTGGCCTCTTTAACTGCACATGATTTCGTCCAAATTTTGGGCACTGATCTATAACAAGATCAGTGCCCAAAATTTGGACGAATCAACAATTGTACTATAATTCTATCTCTTCTTGATATTCATCAACTTTTTTAAGTACAATGTTATGAACAAACGATGTAAAAATGATCGAAAATGCCAAAGTCTATATAATACAGAGGTCGAGTCGTCCAGAACATTTGATCAAAAAGCGTGGGAAAGTTTTGACAGCTGGATGAAAAAACTTCAATAGTTTCATCGTAGCATACATTGAGGCTTTCCCACGCGTTTTGATTAAATGTTCTGGACGACTCGACCTCTGTATTATATAGACTTTGGTTGTGCCAAACAAAATCTATGTAAATCACTAGGTGGTCGCATATACTATTTTTTTAAACAAATTTTGAACGTCACTTTTAGACAGAACGGGAGGAAACTTTTCCTCAATAAGCTTTCTGGCGAATTGCCGAGTACACAAACACTCTTAAACTCTCCGTTATTTTTACTAAAATACCTTCAAAACCATGTAAAATATTTCTAATTGTAAGCGAATCAAATATAAACGGTTTAAAACCCATTTTGTATCAGAATAATACCGTTGATAAGGAGACCAATGTAAACTACGTGTGTGTTGCTAAGAAAAGGGAACCGTTCCTAGGGAAATTCATTTCACCCATACTGTCAAAAGGACCTTTTTGTTTCAGAAATTAGTGGTCAATTTATATGGGGCGAGACCACCTGGTCTACATACACTTTGCCACAGCGGTTATTGAATATGTGCTTTTTAGTTGGCACGTTTTTCCATACAAGAAATATCTGAAAATTTCCTCAACAAGCCATAAGATTTTTGCGATTTAAAAAAAAACCGGGTTTTCCATACAAACCGGTATTCCATCTATTGAATTCTGACTGCCGTTGGCAGGCCATCCAAGCACAACCAGTGCGTTCAAACTGTATTAGCAAACATTTAACCCTATCAAATATTGAACCTATTCGTTTTTTTTTTTGTTTTAGCTTTCGGTCGGCAATCAGAACGGTATCTGTCTAAAATGAATATACCATTACGCCAGCAAACCCTTGCTGATGTAAACTAAATGCCTTATTAGCTCATTTCAAGGAGCTTGATCCTCATGCCCATGCTTCACCTTCCCACCCTAATCAACCTAAGTGGATGAGAAAATAAGAAAGGCAGCCAATTAGGTCCGTGCCCAAATTTATTAAATGACATTCTCACGGCACTGTCCACCGTGATACTGCCACCGTACAATGAACCGGGAACGGGGAAGGGAGCATTCATTAGGCGGAATCGAATCATCATTTAATAATAACTTCCTACTCTTACTATCTTTCAGTCCATCTTCCCATAGCCGAAACGAGCGGGGGTCGTTGAGTTGATGAATCCGTCAGCGTTTCGTCAAAAACCACTTACCGGGTCTCGTTCATGTCCACGGTGAAGTGGACTGGTTAAGTGGCATTTCCGTTTCACTATTGACTGGTTCGAATGGTTGGAACGAATCAAATTTTCAATTCACAATCTCTTTCGGCAATCTTAGCGTCGCGAGCTAGATTAGATGAAGTGCGTTAATTTGAATAACGTGGGCCCTTCTCGAAAAGGGCGAGATAATCGATCAATAATGAACGATGATAAGCTTTGCAGATTTCATTTAGCATAAGAGTTGTAGATTAGTTGTATTTTGTTTTTCAATAGTTTCTTTATGCACTGACTCGGGAAAGAAACGATCGAACCCACCGTTTACTTTAGCAAATGGTTTTGTTTGAAATAGTACTACAGAATGTCATTTTCTTCTGAAAATAGCTTTGTTTTTTTCCTTTCAAACCCCACACTTTCCGGGGAAGGAAAACTATTTCCCCATCTCATCTACCACATCTAGGAGCTTGCTTGGTTATCCTCCCCCTTTGGGGCAATACATAAATTTCTCAAGCTACTGTACGCCCCCCCGGGGTAGTTTCTTTTGCACAGTTTTGCCGCCCGACAACAAATCCTCTTTGCTGTCTAGATCGAGCATCCGTGAGCCGAACAACGAACAAACGGAAACTACAACAAAAATAACAACAACAAAAACCCCACCCACGGTACGGAATGGCGCACACACCGAATAAAGAATGCTCCCCAAAGGATCGGGCCGATTGCCGGACGATTAATTATTTAACCGCACTTCAGCGAAGATTCTGCTTTTGCTTACGCCGACGAACCGCAAAGCTTCTTACGCGTTCCCGCATTGTCCGCGGCGCGTCCGCAATGGAGGGCCGTTTTCGCACTGCCCAAAAAAAAGGTCTTTGTAACCTCGGCGCGGTGGCTGGGAGTGGGTTGTGGTGAGGGTGAGCTAATCATACCACGGGCACGATGAAGGAGCGCGATTATTTCCTCCGCACCTAAGTGGAAGAAGAAGAAGAAGAAGGAAAAAAACACCAAAACCGTCCCAAACCAGCTTCGGCGGTGGTGGTGGTGTACGTTTGCGAATGATGATTCTGCTCATCATCAGCGACGCGGCGGTAAGGACGACGCTGCGGACTAGAACCGGCCGGAACAAACGGAACACACACACACACACACAAAAACTCGCTGTGGTCATCAGCCGTTTGGTTTGATTTCCTATGGGGATCTTTTCACCTTCTTTTTTCTTCTTCTTCTTATTCTTCTTCTTAGGCACTCATTCATTTTCCTGTGCCTGTGCTGTTACCAGTCATCATCTTGCAGCCTCTACCAGGACCAGGAGCGCGTTTATTTTGCCACGCCGCTTTTGCCGATTGCAAGCTGTGAAGAGTGGGTCGTGCGGGGGTGGGGGGAGGTGGGAGTGGGTGGTTTAATTTATTGACTCAAGCTTTGGCTTCAGTTTCGGCGTTTCGGCGTCTCATAAAGTGCGCGTCATGGTCGCGCGAGTCATGGTCACGGGAAGCCTTCTTCGCACGATCATTGTGGCTTTTGTACTTACAAATGAAGTACGCTGCGAAGCGAAGCTGAATGGAGAAAAATTATAATTGTTCCAAAAGGTCTGCAAACATGAGACTGGTGCGAAGGCGTGCAGATGAAAGCAGCAGGTATTTTTTTGTTTGTTTGTTTTTAGGCATTTCGCAAGCTTTTTTTCAAAATTGTATTTCGAGGCTAATGGTGCGTAATTTCGAAGCATGATAGCTTACAGTAATATCTTCTAGAGAATTGTAATAATTAATAATTTTATTTCACTTTCTAATATATTTTTTATTTTAAAGTTAAAAAATAATTACTGCCAAATCATTCCCATTTCTCAAACACAAGGGATTAAAACAGTGCAAACTAAATCTTAACATTCTGAGAACGCTTTCAATGGACTAAAATAAATCAAAATGAAAGCATATTAAGGGAAAAAGAATGTCTCAGTAAGATATAACACAAAAAGCGTAAGATCTAGAAAGCAACGAACAAAAAACAGTATCAAAAACGAATAGAAAGAGAAAGAGAAAAGAGGGAAATAGATCAATATGATAGGATTAAAAAAAAAACAATGAGTAAAAAGAAGAAAAATTAACAGAAACCACTACTAAACTGCTGTTTCTAGCTTTAGGACTATAATATTACGCATAAAAAAACCCCGATCAATTCAAAAGCTCGCGAAGCTTTTTCATACAATGCACAATTACCTACCTTCGCTGGTTTGTTGTACCAATTTGTGTCAGCTTTACATCATTTTAAAGTGATCGCAATCTGTATACATTGCATACAAATAGGCGCGATAATTTCGTCTCTGTGATCAGTTATTTCACTACAAAATAAAACAACCAAAACAACCACAGTTAGCTAATGTATAATATAGTATAATGAATACGTACTTTATTTAATCTTCTGTTTTTTTTTTTGGTTTTCTTTACGTGGTTTTTATGTTTTTTTTTTGTTGTTGTTGTTGTTTGCTTAATTTTTCATTTTATTATTTGAGGAAAAAGAACCACAAATTTCACAAATAAAAACAGTGAAATATATGTATGTTTATCACGAATATTGCGTTATGTTGTGTCTTTTTTTACTTGTTTTTCTTTTCATTCCTTTTCATTCTTAGTTTTAAAACCATTCTATCCTTTCCCGCCTGCTTCGTTTGCTTCCTGTGTTGTATATTTCATTATTTCGTTTTCTTCTTTTCCTTTTCCCATATGCTCGTAGCGTATTTTTTCCATTTCTTTTTTTTGTCTTTCTTTTCGTTCATTTAAAATTTCTTTCCTTCCTTTGCTTCCATGTTGCACAAGTGCTGTTTGCTTAAGTTTGCTTCCGTTGTCTAGTTGGAGCTTCTGTCTGTTGGATTTTTTTTTATTGATGTTGTTGTCTATTTTAGGTTTTGTTTTTGTTTTTTTTTTTGTTCTTGTTTGCTTCTTAAGAGTTTTAGTTTATTTAAGGTTTCAAATACTTTTGCTTTGCTATAACTGGATCAAAAAATATTACTTTAAGCAGTAAAAATGTATATTTGTGATGTATATATAATTCTTTTCTTTGTATGCTTTCTTTCTCACGCCTTACGCCTTTGAGTGTTTCAGAATTGGAAGTGTCACATTTCACTCCGTTCACTATTGTGAGCTCTTTCGGCTAAATGTTGCATCTATCCATTTTGTTTTTGGATGGTCTTTCTGCGTTGTTTTTTTTGTGTGTATAAGATTGTGCATCATTTGCCTTTTTCAACGATATACACAGTTACTGCTGCCATTTTATTCAGCCCACCTTGTTGTTAAGCTGTTCCTCTTTGTGGGGCAAACATTACTTTCTATTTCCTTCTGTTTAATCTGACCATGCTTGTTTTATCTTATTTATCTTCCCCCTTCAAAACGGTTTAAATCGCTATTCACTAATGTTTAAATGTTTGTTTACGCAAGCTCATCTATCCACTTCGTTCCACTAATGTTCATGAATAGCTATGGTGCATAACACGAGAAACAACACTGTTGACGAACCACACTACCAGTAACAGATTACAAAAATACACCCTGATAGTTTGGTTTTTTTTTCGCATCAGAACGTTTTGTTTTTGTTTTTTTTTTGTTTTGTTTTTCACACATCTTCATAAAGTGAAAGTCTTTGTGTGCGTGTACGCGTGATGTATATATATATATATATATATATATATATATATATATATATATATATATATATATATATATATATATATATATATATATATATACTTTTGTTTTTGTATTTTTCTAACTTTCTTGCTGACGTTCCTCCTCCCCTCAAATTGCCACTAGTCGTCACTGTTTCGTCGCAATTTGGTCGCAATTTGGAACAATGCAATGCAGCTAATAATAAACTCACCAATGACAACCAATTGCATCATTTGCACGGCCATTCATGCCACCGATGGTGATGTACTTAACTCTAGAAAAATGTTCAATTTTGGTGGGAAACAGGATAAGAATCTGGAGCAAAGCTTAAAGACGTAGGTGATACGCGCCGTGCCCTAGGCTGGTGTTGGTATTTGTTCATTTATTTATTTTTAGCTTCTTTTGCATTTCTTCACGTCTGTACCTTCAACCCTCTCATGGGTGGTTATCTTGACACATTATCAACGTGGATTAAGGAACGATCAAGGATAAAGGTAGACTGTAATAAACGGCTGATTGAGGAGTTACGTGGGTAGAGAAAGGGAGCAAGGTTCCGAATATTATCTCCAGAGTTTTAATGTCACTCTAACACTACTAACACATCACACTCCTAACACAAAACACATACACACACACACTCATGCACACGCACACATTCACACAAACTTACACACATTAGCACTTTTTTGACCATGCAATACCCACATCGATACACCGTGCCATTGTGCTGCCGGAGGTGTATGAGAAAAAGGGAGAAAGCTGACGTGGATGTAACGGTTGCTGCACGGGTTCTGGGACTACATAAAAAATATATGTATATATATACTCCCCATCACAAATGGTGCCGTGCAAGCGCCGACTCCCCACTAAGAAGCGGCAGCAAATTTGATTCGAATGGTTTTTGCTGACAGTGTTTTCCACTGTTTAATTGTATGCAGTCTACTACTTCTACGGTATAATATATAGTTATGTTTTAATTGTTTTCTGTGGTTTCTTTTTTTTTGTTGTATACTCTGGTCTCGAAACTATTAGTTTTGTTAAGAATTCGCTTATGAAGTTTGTGGTAAAATTATTACTCTCTTGTCTTGTCCGCGTTTGTTGTTGCTCATCGCGTATGTTTGGAGGTATTTGCAAAAAAATTTTTTTTTCTTCTTCTCTTTTCTTTCCTTTTCTTTTCTTTTGTTTAGTTACATTTTTTGTAATACATTTTGGTTTTTGACGATGCTTTAGTTTTCTCCCGTCCACCCATTTCAAGCGCCCATTTAACTATCCGATATATAATAATCCGATATATAGTGGAGTGGTTTTATTTTGTGTTGCGCTTCCCCTTTCATCAGTAAATTCAATAATGCAGCCCAAAAAGTGGACAATACGTTAAGCCGAAAGGTTTCGAAACATGGTGCAAAAACGTTGCAACGAATAACAATCTCTGCGCTGCGCTTCGGCGTTGCCTGTCTGCTTGCCGTTTGCCGCTGCCGACTTGCGTCAATTATTATCTGTGACGTACGAGGAGTGGATCGCCAAAAGGGAGCGATTAAAATACGGTTTAATAAGAAAAAAATGCTTCCTACACGGTTGCTACAATGTATGCTACACACACACACACATTAAGGTTGGCGTGTGATGCTTTTTGATGTTTGAAGGGTTTTACATAAAAGCGCCAAAATATCATTTATAAGCAGCACACTTCTTAAGAGATTCCCTTATAAGAACCAAGCAAACCGCTTTTCGTGAGTTATAATAAAAAGGTTTAAATTGTAAATATATTTTATTAACGCACCGCACGTACGTACGTTCAGTGGCAGGAGCTTGCTTCCTGCACCTTGAACGTATGTGCTCGTGAAAGCATTGCGCAATGGTTGTTTTTCTTTATGGAAAAATACAGTGCTTTTGTATCGTAGCTATTGCTTTCAAATTGTGCAGTACCATTCCATTGAATACTTGTGGTTACCTTCGCGGTCTGGCTAAGCTCTGAGTTTTGCGGGGTTTCAACCTGCTCCAAAAATGCAGCCAAACCCACAACCCCAATGACGGTTGTATGGTAGAAAACATCCCAACACTAACAAACACATGTAGTCGATTGTAGCAAAACGAACGCAACGGGAAACGCAAGCAGTTAAATTATTCTTATTTTGTAATTTTTCACAACCGTGTACTATAATCGAACAGGGTGGCACTGAAGTAACCGTGTGCCACCGCAACAGTGCCGTAAGAGTGTACGCGCTGAAGAGCACAGGAAGAGTAGGCCCTGTCTTTACTAATTTCTTGCTGAGTGACGTGTGTGTGTGTGTATGTGTGTGTGTGTGTGTGTGTGTGTGTGTAAGATAAAATATCTGTAAAAAGATCTTTGCGTATGCTGCTGCTCACTTTAACACATTTTACTACCGTGAACTGCCATGTGAGCTGCAAGATCTTACGGTAGCAGTGTATCTTTCGCTTTGGGTGTTAATGCCCCGTTTGAATATGCTACTAAAAATTCGGAAACCATGACACTAAATCATTGCGACTGCACATTGCTACAAATGTTGCATCGTTCGGGTACTACTATCGCTTACGCGCAGCATTCCTTAACCACTTCGAAGCATGCTGTGCCAAGCGAAACATCGTTGCGACGTGCGCAACGCCGTTTGTTTCGCCTTTCCGCCAGTACAGTACATTAGTAAACAGGATACGAATGAATGTACGCGAACTGCAGCTATATCTTCGGCCGACAGTGAAGATATAATCGAACAGAGTAGCTTCACCGTACACAGTTCATCAAACATGACACTCGCGCAAGTGATGCAAGCTGAAGTCGCCAGGAAATGGAACGACCGACTCGACATGCGCATTCCTTTCGCGCATTTGGTTTATCATTCTGTTTTGTTTTTTTTTACATACACCCATAATATATATGTATACGAATATAAATATTTAGAAATACTATTTTCTTTTTCTTCTTTGTAACGTAAATTTATTGCTTTCAATTTAAGTTTAGCTACTGATAGTAGGATCTCATTTGTAACATTACTGTGTCTTCCTTTGGTTTTGGTTGTTTGTTTTACCTTTGCCTATGCTTTTTGATCGGGTGAGACACATACACACACACTCCGACATTCCATGACAGATGAATGTTAGTGTTAGCAGGTCATAATCCAATTTCAGTAATACAGATAGGAAGTGGAACAAAGTGTTAAGTGAACATGATTTGTGTTATAGCTGATTTAAAATACAGGCTGAATATATGGCCCTTTTTGATGCACCAAACGATAAGTAATTGAGTTCCTTAGTGGATAAATATCATTTCATATCAAATTAAACTATCTTAACGGCCTTTATTGTCATCCCCCCCAAAGCATCATCCAAACGATCGAGCAATAATCGGCTGGGGTTGAAAAATGATAAAATATATTAAAAAAGCTTAATTTAGTTGAAACTGATTCACATTCACTAAGGAATGCAATTACCTATCGTGTGATGTATGTAGCGCTTTCTATTTACAAATCAATAGAATCATAAAACTTTAAGTTCACTTCCACGCTTTCGTTCCGGTGGATGTGCACGTAAAGTACTGGGCGTCTCCATTGCAAGCAAAACAAGTACAGCAGATCCTTTACGAACACACTCTTGCATTGTCGGTCATGGCCACCGGTTAAACGTTAGCGTAGTTCAATTCAATAAAAAACAAAACTAACCTTCGTTACTATTTCCCATCTGTCTAGAGTGTACGTTTTACTGCCCTTTACCGCTTTCTGGACGTTCCGGTACCAGGCGCCTCCTTTGTCGCAAACGACAATGTAAACATAACACGCGTTGTACTACGTTATCGAACGTCAAACTCTTTGATTGTTTTGCTATAATGACGCATATTGTAGCTTGTTCTTTATGTGGGTTGCGTTTTGGTTTGTCAGAGTAAGGGTTAATTTGGTTTCCCTGCCTGTACGCCTGTCTGCATAGGTTTGTGCTGCACCTTTGTTTCGATAGCACTCCTCATATCCCATGTTTAGGAGCCTAAAGTTTGAATCATGTGGAACATAAGTATTTAATACCACAAAATATTTTTTTATTTCTTTTGACTAGCCCTCCCTTCTAGATTTTGCCGTTTGGAGTTCGTTAATAAAATAAAAATATTTAACTTATGTTTTTGTTTTTTTTTATTTACGTTCTTACCAGCACATACTTGTATATGTATATATATATATTTCATATATATATAGAGAGATTTTGTGTATAATAAATATGTGTATATAAAAAAGACAAGGCATACTATATATACATATATATTATATATTATTCTTAAGTTGTGGGTGTGCGTAAAATATAGCTTTTAAAAGGAATTAATAATTCAATTTATCGCATGTAGCGTACAAAGTAACAGAGGCAAAAGATCCACTTTAAAAACATAAAATATGGATGTTTTTTTTAGTTCATCGTACTTTGTTCATCGAATATTTAAAACACCTTTTCGTTGCCACTAACACACCCTGTGACTAGAAGGACGAAGCGGCCGGCTTGCGACGATACACACAGCTAGTTCCTATCAAGACTTACTCGGACAGCCGATTCAATTGGGAGTCCTCCCTCATCATTTCGACGCTATATGGTATGATGCAGCTCTGGTTACTCCATGAGCAACTAACTGCTTCCCTCTACCTGTGCCATACTCGCCATAGAATGCTCGTTTGCGCACCTCGTGCGTGGTTACTGAGCAGCGTCTACCAACCACCATCTTGAACAACGTGTACAGATCGAACAATGGACACATTTTTCTTTAACAAGCATAACCAGCAGCAAGCGTTTACGGTGAAGATAGAGTGTACGTATAGCTAAAGGTCAGAGTTGGTATGGTACATCTTCACTTCACAGTCAGCTGTTGCTTGCGAGCGTATGGCTGGAGGGGTCCAAAGTATTGAAAAGGACCAAAGCTTGGTAATATACACTACCCAACCGCTTCATTACAGCACTTGTGCCGAGTGCGTCAAACCTACGTGGCGCATCACTCCACTTCTACTAAACGCTAGCACCTTCACGGTTGGAAGAATATTGCGTGAGACTCGTTGCAAAGAATCTTCGCCGCGTACGCCCAAATACGATGTTGCATCTTCCATAATAGGGATTCGTATTATTCTTCTTACAGGGGGCTTCTTCTTTGCAATGGTTTCATACGGAAAAGAAACTACAAGAGGTATAACACTTCAAAGATTTATGTTTTGGTTTGTTTTAGATTAAACTATGTTAAAAATTCAGTGTCCGTACGACTTCTAGCTTCTTTTGTTTCCTTTATACGTATAAGTATATCTAAATGCATATATGCATGTATATATTATTATATACTCATACATATAATTGTGTATATAATAAGGTATATTCTTATTCTTTCCTTCCTATCCCTTTCTCCCTCTCACAGGAATGCGCTTCAGCACGTTATTACCTTTTGAGTACGAGCTAAATACGTAAAAATACTTTATATATGTATAGTCACAAGAAGGGTTTTGCAGACCAACTATAGCTCGTAGTGAAAATGTAGGAATCTTGTGCTTTGGAGGTTCATTTTTTTCAAATTAAACACAAATTTAAAAAAAAAGATGTTCCGTTTATGTATTTTTTACACTGATTCTGACCATTGATTCATTCAACTAGCAGCGTATTCTTACGGCTGCAGCTGTTTGGTTGCATTGCTTACTCACGCAATGCTGTTGTGCGGGGTGGTGCGTGCTTAGCAAACACTCGTTTTGGCTGGTTTTGTTTTGCTTTGTTCTTTGTTTTTTTTTCTTGGACTTGTAATCTTTATTTGATTTCATTTCATTCCTTCCCATGGTACTGGTGTGTGGTATATTTTCACAGTGTATGTAGGCTGTCCCATTCAATGGTTGCATGTTGGGGAGGACACCATTATACCGTACTTGTCCATCCGACAACCGTACACTAATGGAGTTTCTTTTTTATAACAAAGTTTATATAAGCAAAAAAGAAACCATGGGCGACTCTATTAGACCAGTTTTGATAAACTTATTCATGTTATATTGTCTTTTCTAATACTTACTAACAATAATAATATTCCCACGACAGTCAAATTATTTTGGAATGTAAATAAAAGTAACACTTTTTTTCATTTGCTTATGCCCAATGAAGCCACTTCATGGGCTATCATTGGCTGCACCGATCAGTGTCAGAACTTTTGATTGATCTTTCCAAAAATCTTGCTACTCTGTGCCGAATTGAAGAATTCGGGTGTGCACTGTATATATCAAATGGTGTCAATCAGAAAGCACTGTGGGAACGTAACGCCCATGCATGGGTCTGCTATTTTGTGTTGTTCTTGTTTTCCCCCATTCTTTCAGATTCCTTAATTTTCCACAGCACAAATATCTATACTATTTTGTTCTATATTAATTCTTTCCTGTTTAGCTTTCCGTTGATTATCGTGACTCCTAGTAATCGAATGGTAGTGCATGAATGGATGTTACCCCCAATGCAGAACAGTTTGCAGAAATAAACGAACATTCGGGTTTTCCTTCACTCTTCTTTTCCCTCTTCAACTTAACAGTTCGAACAAATCCTGCTCCACAGCTTACGCAGGCTGAGCTGAGTGGTTAGTGTATTAGCAATCTTTTAATAATTTTTCACTCCTTACTATTATGTAAAAAAAACTGAAGAAGAATCAACTCATAATACATTCTACTGGCTAAGGTCATCAAAAGGGACTAGGAAGACATCAAATGTGAGGCGATTTTTTTTTATTACTATCTTTTCTATAAAAATAATTCCTATCTTTCCAAAACCTTAAATAACGTGTGTGCTACCGATATGACGAGCTGGCCGTCGTCGCTTCGAGACGGTGACGGAACGGAAATCACAAAACACAATAAGGGAACCGCAACATAAAGAAAAAATCATAATAAAGCTGAAGCACACTGGACTGGGCAAAAGAGAACCGAAAGACGCAACAAAGAAAACGCAAACGAAAACGTGGATGAACAAACCCACATGAGAAGGTAAATAAAACTGTAAAACTTTATTCATTCCTTTTGTAAATTCCTGCTTGTATAATTTGTATGTATATAATATATTTCTATATAAAATTTATGTACATTTTTTGTGTGTAAAAGCGAACAAAATATTAACACTAAACCGTGCAAAAGGCACTACATCAATAGTAAAATTATAGTAAAGTTTAACTTTTCCTCACTTAACACAATCCTGACTTGTTGTTTGGGTAAAGTATAAAATAAAATACAAAATTTCACAAACTCAAAAATCGCTATCTTTTTTCAAATGTATCTCTCCACCTCACTACAACTGCGCACGCACAGTCGCAATTTTTAGCAGCGTTGTCGTACGCCCGTTTTTGAAATGTGGTACGTACACAGGTGAGGTGGTTTTCCATCATCACACACGAACTATTTTGTTGGTTTTTTTCTTCTTTTTTGTATTTTTTTTTTCTCTCTCTTTTCTACTATCATCACACACCAACGGGAGGCAAACGCCAAACATTAGAAAGGAGGAGAGGGGATGGGTGGTAAAATACTTTCAACGTGCGCCTAATAAGACTTAGCGTGAAATCGAAAGGCTGTCCAAATATTGCTAACTACAAAAACCGTAATGTAAGTATACTAACTGAACCTATGCCTAAAGCGAATGCGGTATCATGTCGTTCGTTAGAATGTTTCTCCGGGTGTTCTAAATATGTCGAAAATGGTTTGTTCTATGCTGCCTACAGCCTTTCGCAATCTGTGCCAATTGTGGTGGTAAAGTGGTTACACAGATTGGGAAAACAATGGGCTACCCCAGACGGGTAGAGTATAGCAAGCAGCTCACACTCAACCGAATGCTGGCCCCGAGTGTGCAGTAGTACATACACTTTTAAAACAGAGTAAAATAAAAACGGAGTGTCAGAAGAGACACATTTCCACGGAAAAAGGATGGTCTGGGTCGGGTGTTATCGAAATGAATGAAAATGGCAACTACATTGTCTGCAGGAGGGTCTTTCATTACATTTCGGCATGAACTAAATTACCCGCAACCACATTGGACCAGTAGCAGAAGAAGCTGTTAAACCATTGAATAGCTACCCTGAACGGTTATTATTAACGACACTAATGTACGCACAGAAACGGGGGAAAATAAAACAAATACTCAAACATCTATCTCACCGCTGCTGCTGCTGCTGCATGGCACATTTTAATTTCATCTACCTTTCTTCTGCTCAACGATTATGCTATGTCTACACGCACTCTTACTCTCCCCTCTATGTCTCTCTTTTTCCATTTTTCCCACAGATTTGCCGGTACAGAGGAGGGACTTGCCTTGGTTTGGGTAAGATTAATAATACGCTTCCCTCCCTCTCCGCCCAATATCTTCCTGCTATAAGTAGTGGTGCTGTCCATAACGCTAAATATGAAAACTATTAGGCAAGAGATGGTTTTGACTATTACTGGTATATGGTGCGTGCGCCGCTGCTGCTGCATTAAATATTTGACTCTGAGTAAAATAAGATAAATTTTTCATGCCATTTTGCTTCCCCTCGAACGATGCATCCCTGCCCTGCCTGCTGCTGGACACACTTTACTCGAGCATCGATTCCTAATGACGTGTTGGATCGATCGGTAATAAGTGTTGGAAATATTCTCTAAATGCTCTGATGGTATATCCACATTGATCCACACGAATGGCTGAGCTTGTGTGATGTTATTGTACGGCGTAGAAAGATAAGAGTAGCCCTTTTTGGTTTACCATCTTCCTATTACTTTCTGTCTCTCAGCCAAGCTTGGTGGCTTAGCTGCTTTTGTATACATAAGAAGTATTATAAAATTCGTATTAACACGGTATAGTAGGCATGTAAATAGCTTTTTTTTCCTTCAATAAAACACCACACCATCCAACGTCTGTTGTTTTTTGTTGTTGTGACTTTTAATAGTTGTACAACCCCCGAAACAGCAACTTTGAAATGAAGTGTCGCAGATCTGCTCTTCCTTTCGTTTATAATTTTCGCTTCTTGTTTTTTTCACCTTTTGTTCTTTACTTTCCTCATCTGCGTTCTATGGGTCCTCCCCTATTACTTGCTTTACCTTCGTAGGGGATTTAAACGGTTCATATATATATTATTGTATTTTGGAGAAACGCAGTATGAGAATCTGAAGAATACATCATTAGAATTGATTTAAATATTTGTCTACTATTCTTGTTTCATATAAATATTTCATACGTGTGCTTAGTAAGTAGAGTAAGTTCTATGTTATTTTAGATTTTGTACATGCTTCCACTGTACTGAGTGCAGATTTTCCGGGGTTTTTTTTTCGTTTGGAATAGGATGTGGTGAGGGGAGGGGGGAGGAGGTTTTAATGCATGTAGAAGATGTGAAGAAGATCGTTAGTAAGATGTTACACACAGGTGTGATTGCATTGTTTCTAAATCCGATAGCTCTGATACGGTACTTTTCACTCGAAGAAGAAAGGTAGCACGATTCGTTCAATCAAATACACTCGCGCTTAAGATAATGTACGACAGGCTCTGTTCTCCTCTTTCCTTCCCCTCTTTCCCACCCGCCCCCAATGTGATCGAATCGTACCCATTCAATGTCAGTTAAAATTGTATAATCGTGAGCATTTTATAATTGCATTGTGATTTATATTATTATCAAATTGATCTCAAATATTATTGTGAACATTGGGTTTTTTGCATTTAGATCCGTACGCTTGTTTTCGGTTTCCCATTCTTATCAGGTTGATTCTTTTGCAGCTTGCCTGGCTACTACTGATGGCCTGTCTGGCTGGTCTCCTCCATTCAGGACGATTACTTTTCGATAAGGAGTATATATTTATATGTAACGCAAGTGTATGTGTATATATTCTTTAATGCATACACACAATAATATCGAACTACAAAAATAGAAAATTCTGCAGACTCGCTGTTGGATTTAATGTTAAAGCTAGAACTGTACTTTACAAATTGTATGTGTATTTTCATTCATATACATGTATAGTAGTAGTAGGACTCCCTGGATTTAAGATTTATTTCGACATACTTCAATCTTCTTCTTCTTTTTTTGCTATTATTTTGCTTGAAAAGGTGTGTGAATTCATAGTGTAAAGGTTTCTCGCTACGTCTAAAAAGATTGCATTCAGTTCCGAACTATACGTTCCTTTTGAATTGTATAAGGAATATGAGAAAAATTATTGAAACACGGTGTCGGACCATGGTTAAATTTCTTTGTCGCGCGCGTGCAGAGGATGTACTGCTGGTATTACTTGCATACAATTTGCATTCGATATACGTGGACTAGTCGAAGAATTACAAGTGATTGGATATTAGTGTTACAAGAATTGTTGGTAAAAGTTGGTGAGTACGATAGACAGTGCGCGCAGGTAGGAAGGAAACAACATGTTGGAGGAGTACTACTATTCAGAATTAATCTTGCCAATCAAAATCGTCCTACATTTTGCTGGCAGTTGTGCAGTGCATTTTTCTGTTGTTTTAATTTATTCTCACTAAAACCCAACCAACTATAATCTTGACTTTTTTTTTTACTTGTAACAAACTAATACATTTTCGACTCAAAGGAGTCAAATGAGCTGGTTTTGGAGCTCGTAAGATGCGCTATAGAACTCATGCGCGACCCTTTTGACGAAACGCTATTGTCCAGTTGTTTTTTTTTTTTAACAAAATGCCCCGTGTATAACTCTAATTTCATATACACATGTGTTCGGTTTAAGATCATTTGCTGACATCAGCCAACGTCTTGTATTATGCGAAAACGGGAGGAAACTATGTCCTGAACAGTTTGACCTAAAATGTTCATTAAATAGATACAAAATGTGTGATTTTAAAAGGCTTCTCTGCTTCGTTAAAAAGGGTGTGCACAATCAAATTCGCGGTGTAGGTTATAGGTTTGCTCGATTTCTTTTAGTGTACAAAAATAAAATTTAGTATATTCGCCGATTACCTTTATTCATGATTTTGCATCACCCTTGCATATTATATATATACCCTATATATATATGTGTAATGTAAATACGTAAAAAAGCTTAATATCTACTTGCGACAAAATTGGTTCAAACAAGAAACATTTCTACAACCATCGATAGGTTTTCCTTGCTTTGTTCGCCCCCTTCTTTTTCTTTTTTCTTCCTCACAACAAAAATATTACGTGATGGAACAGTAATAAAACCTAATGTTTTTCGACCATTGTCGTTCGTCTCGCTACTTTTACGGACGTTTCCTGTTTTGTGTGCAAAGAGTTTTGTTACCTCATGTTTTATATCTCAAAGTATATTATGTACGACTCTATACGCTAATTTCATTGTAATATTCTCTTTTTTGTTCATAGAACGCTTTTCCTCGTGAAACGCAAAACGGCTATGCAGTAAACAAAAGTAATCATTCCAAAAGGAATTTTAACACATTAAAATAGTTCGTTTTCCCCCTACAGATGGCACTATGTTGCATGATTATTTATATTTTCTAACAGGTTAAGTTAGTCTCTATTTGTTATTCTGCTTAAAACACTGCACTGTTGCATACATACTTCAGGAGGATGTTACTGTTCGGATCTTTCCGCCAACTGGCAGATTCAAAAATATTCCATTATGTGCTGTTGTTGTTCTTTTTTTCAACCTACAATCCTACCCCCGTGAGAAATTCTGAGCAAGTTCAATGACCGAACGGAAAAAATACATATTTAGTTTAGACTGAAAGAGGTAAGTAACTCCAATCAACTGCCCATAATTAGGCGATTCTTTTGTTGCGGATTGTTTTTCTTCTAAAATTGACTTTATACAATGGATTTTGTAGCGTTGATATGTGTTCATGCCTGTTTTATACACCTGTGTTCCATTCTATGCATGGAACTGTTCAGACGGTATGGAATTATGCAAGAAAGAAAAACAAAAGTTTAGTACTTTTGCTTCATAGTACTTCTTTTCTTTTGTTAGGATAATTATGCAGAACCAGAAACGAAGGTGCTTAGGAATTAGGTGTCGCTCTTCGTAGTGTATAACATTGCTTTCGGAGTTTCGTTACTTTTTAAATAACTTTTGACAAGCTCTCATCGCAAATAGATCTTTTGCAAAAGGGGTGTGTTGTAATTATGATTTCTCATTATACATTTTCTGGTTTGGCAATGTACATATACTGCAAATAAATGATTGACTTTTTCTTTGCTACTGTCATTAAATTAAGTCAAAACAATATTCTTCCCTAACCATCTAAGAAAACACAAAAAAAAAAACATTGTGTTACAAAAACTGTAAACAAATTTTATCATCTAGTCACAAACCTAACAAGGAAGTCAATCGTGCAATTTCTAGTCTAATTAAATAAAACAAACAAGGCTAAGCGTAACTAAAAAGTAAAAGCGTATCAAATTTCAGCTTTTATTTGTGCCGTAAAACCTACACTAAAACTATAAATATGCTGGCAAAAATTGCTAAGGAACTGCTTTCGTACTGCAGAGTGTGTTCGGCTTGGTGTGTAGAATCGTTTGGCGGGTCATAAAAGTGCCGAAGGAAGTATCATTCGGACAGCATTGCAAGATGGTATTGTGACTGTGTTAACTAAAATGAATCTACACGAAAAATTCAATCCTACCCGGGGCAACATAGCTCTTTCTAAAGATGTCAGTTTACTTCGAGATGTTACAGTATCTACCACCAGTGAACGATTACGCAGCCCGATTGATTTATTGATTTGAGAAGGAACTTTTAATGTTTTAGTTCTAGTATCCGTGGGATGCGAACGTTGAGATAACTGTACTTGATTATGAATTTATTCGTCTATTATCATATTGGTTTTATTTCTTTCCTGCCATCCTATACCTTCCTTCGTACCTTTTGCTTTACTAATTTGGACTTGATGTGGTAGACGTTTAAAAAATCTCACATATCTTGTTTTTTTTCATCTCTTTTTCGTGTTTAAAGGTACGCCAAACATTACAGCTCTGCAAACGATACATGCGGACACGCGCATGTATCTGTTGATTTTAGCGAAACTAAATAAAATATCTTACTGCCATTTGATAGTATAGTACGGTACTGGTTGTATATTTTCCGATTGCATTCTACGTACAGCATACCCTTCTAATTGATAAGAAGGAGCTGTTTTCCTCATTCGCCTCATTTTGCGCACTCTAAAATCGTTGCAATATTACTATTCATAGATGTATAAATGTAAAATTTAAGGCAAAAAATATTTTGTTTCAATTATAAAATATTTTGCTTTGGATTAGATTTCTCTCTACCTTGTGAAACGGCATTTCTTTTTTTTTCATTTTCCATTTCATATAACATTCCTTCTGTTAAACGCTTGCAATCTAGGTATATATATATATAGTTTTTTTTTTGTATATTTTTTGTATTGTTTCTTCAAAGTGAAAAATGCTGTTCTAGATTTGTAACGGAAGCATTCTTTTTTGGCTAGCTATAATTTATGATGACAATCAAATTCCTCTACTCACAAGTACGCACACCGTAGCCACAAACGTTTGTCTTTTGAAGGATATAAATTTTAACCAAGCGTAAAAATATCATTCATCCAAAAACACTGCAAATGCACACAAATGAATGACGCGATAAATATCAAATATGTCTAGTGGATTAACATAAAAAGAGCTCAGAACCAGAACTCCATAAACTACACATATAAAATTATTGAGACCCCTCTCCTCTGCTTCAACTGCAAAAGGGTTAAAAAATATTAATAAATCATGCCCCATAATTTGCTATAGTGATTCCCTTCCAATTATTATAATTCACGAACCGCATTTGTAGATGAACCTGATTTGATAAACTATAAAAAATATGGCATTCAAATATTGCTTTCCAATATCGCTCGGATGTTCGGTGTGAGGGGAAGAGATACTCGTTTCATTTGCAGCATTGAACATAAAAAATACCTTCTTCGAGATTCGATTGTGAGAACACAAAAGCAAACACATATATATCTAAACAAAAATGCACTTTAAAATGAACGAGATTCACATGAAAAATAAAATAACTTCTTTTTTTAAGAAACATTGTTTGTCTTTTAGTGATTTATGAAATGTGTGCCCAAATCATTAAGCGTTAGCCTACTTTGACTTCTTCAAACCTTCTTCCGGGAATATTTATATTGCGTGCCGTATATTTCCGCGTGTTTTAGCATCGTCGTACGACTTTACAACAAGCCCGTCACGGTAAACCAATAAGTCATAGCTAGCCAAGTTCATGGTAGACTTATAAGAAAGAAGAGAAATAAACATCTTCAGATAATTTACTTTTCCGAGTTCTTGCATGACCAACCGCGGTTATAGTTATAATGAGAATAGCCTGACATAAGGAGTACAAAATACGGTGCCAATCGATTGATTGCCATCTCGATTGTTTCCCTACAATTGTTTTTCGATCGTTTTTTCTACAAGTATCACATGTAGAAAATGAAACAAAGAACATTGCACAATTAAAGACCAAACGAACGCAACACAATCAATCGATTGGCCAATTTATCTGCTGCACAAACATTAGGCTCAAAACAGGTATGTTAGCATACATTGAATTTTGCTGAGTCAACTTTGAGACTAGCAATATTAGTTAGTCGCTCCAGCTACACGGTTTGTTCTACATGCGGATATATACGGCACGTTGTAAAATCCCACGTGATGATCACATAGCATTAACGTAAGCCAATACATCTTACGCCAAATTCAAATGTTTCGGGTGAAGCTTTAATTAGAAAGAAATAAACGTTTAACCATTGAGCCTATAAAAATAACTTAAACTAATTTTTATCCCAAGAAAAACCGATTAGGATTAAAAAGGAACCGACTGTTGTTCTTAATAATGGTACAGCATAAAATTATTGAGCTTTGCGATTTTCAACGAACACAGACATATATATAAAAAACAATTACGGTTGGAAACAAAAAATATAAATAAATACTGCTAACCATTTCAAATTCAAAGGATAAGAAATTATAAAGCTTTACAAACAAATTTAGTCTCGCTTCGGTTTGTTGGTGGGAGAAAATCTATCCAATAAGAAAAATACATTGTTTACTGGTGGACTGTTTCAACGATCAAAAAAGCTCCAGTGCGAGAGGAATTCGCAAAGTCACATTTTCAAAAATTACGGAACTACGAAAAAAATCACAAAGCATTGTCTTTCTGCATCAATTAAAAACCCGACAGGTAAAAAAAATCCCGTAAACACGGGTGCCACTAAAAAGTGATACTATAAAACTAACTTAGCGACGATAAAAGTCTCTCGCTGTGTCTTAAACAATAAGCTAATAAAAGAATATTTAAAATAGGAAGAAAAAACGTGGAACATGATTTTAGGACGTAGTGAACAAAGCCCTACTAACAACACATAACCCCACAAACCTAAATATTAAATGTTCGTAAGAGGAGGAGCGCGGTGCAGTTACAAATCATTTACGTTCCCTCTTAGTTGCTACAGTTTTTACTTCCACGTCAACCACTTTGTAGTGCATGCAGCAGTGCGCGTAACCTTCCTACAAAAACGTTCGGTTAATGGAAAAAATGGTATTGCTGTTAGGACTTTCGATCAAGTGTATAAACATGCTAGCGTTTCACTTTCCGTTCCCTCTCTCACTCTTTCACTCTTTTGTTGGCTAGCTCTTTTTTTCATAGGGTAATATTTCTAATTCTCGATTCAAAAAATATATGTATGTATATGTATATATATATATGTATTGATCATAACGCATTCCCACATTCCCTAGTTTTACCATTTAGGAAAGTGCGGGTTTCGACACAGAAAATACGCTCTTTTAATGTTTCTTTAATGTAGTTCACCCCAATGGGCTCCTTAAACGGCCAATACATATTTTTTGTGAAATGGTAGACACACCTTGCACATTACATTTACAACCTCCAACTATTCGGAAGCTTCGTGTCTTAGCTTGCCTTTTGGTGACGCATTCGCAAGAACATTTTTCATTCGATCGAGTTTGAGAACATATCTTGCCATTGCGACTGTACTTGGCTTGTTGTTGTAGATCAAACGCTGTGCCATATTTCGGTACTATTTACAGAGAATGCTACTTAATGTTTGGACTCTCTTTCAAAAGTTGTGTTACTTTTGTACTGCCGTCGTAAATAGATGTAGAGATACTTTCCAGCGCAATAAATGCGAAATATTGTTGTGTTTGCTACGAATAATGCACGCTCGTTGTGTATGAAAGGTTCGCCGATGGTGCACTATTTACGACCTACGCGTTATATAATCCTCTCTTGCTAAACATGCTTCACCACTGTAAATATATTATAGTTCAGGCGCTTTTTCAATCTTAGGAAACCCCACAGTACGTTCTTGTTTTGACAAAAATAAAACTACTAAAACTGTATGCCTTCACTCCTTGCTACCAATGTCTCACTAAGGTTATGCAAACACATTAAAAACAGAGATCATGTATTGTTGTTTGTTGTCATCTTCAGAGAATAAATATTGCTTAACATAAACAAACGGGGATTACAGATTTGCGAACGTTACTTACGAAGAATACAA
This sequence comes from Anopheles bwambae, assembly GCA_007018985.1. Lineage (NCBI taxonomy): Eukaryota > Metazoa > Arthropoda > Insecta > Diptera > Culicidae > Anopheles > Anopheles bwambae. The sequence continues at coordinate 39,118 of SIXB01001510.1, forward strand.
ACAATTATAATAATGATAATCTTTGTTCTACAAAAATTAAATAATATCATTCATCCGTCTCTCTGAAATAAAATGAAGCCTTCTCACTTGCCTTCCCCTTGCGCATTTGGAGGGTTCAGAGCTCTGGGAAGGTTGATAATTAATTGCAAATGGCGAATCAGTCGCCAAACCCAAATAATAAACGTACAGACTAAGCAGTATCATGACATAAAACCCATGTCACGAAAGCTCGATTAATAACGATTCCCCCACCGTTTTCCTATGGCCATCAGAGTTTTGTTTTTTGTGTTTTTTTTTTTTGTTCTTTTGTTTCTGTGAAGAATCCCATTATTGCTGCTGGTGTAGCGATCGCCGAATTTCTTCACTCGATGATGGACGCATTCAAACACGCGTTGGTAGGCATGGCGTGGAATGGTGAATGTCATAAATAAACCATAGGATAGCTGAATATGATACTCACGGCCCGTGGGAAGCGAGGGATGGGGGATTTAACGTGCACTAGGATCAACGT